>JBAMJV010002203.1:257500-298530 GCA_037951105.1 Echinarachnius parma | reverse complement strand
TCAGACTTTTTGCTTGTCCTGGCATAGATATCTTCCACGGTCCTGGTCCTGGCTACAAAAATTGGGACTGGTCCTGGTCTTAGGCCTAAAAAAGGGTACTGACAATAAATTTACGACTTCCACACCCCCCCCCCCCCCCTCCCCCCCCACTGAGACAGGATTTTTATGAACCGCTGAAGGTCTGGTCTGTTGGGAACCGGTCTGGTCTAGGCTTCGAAATAATATTACGATAAGCTACCCCCCCCCACCCCCCCCCCTCCCCCCCGCCAACTACTTGGTCCTGTCGATCTAGGTTTAAAAAAAAACCTTGAAAAAATCGTGGTTCTGATAGTGATTTTGTTGCCCCCCAATCAGTCCGACCACCGTACACCACTGAATTTTATCACACACTAGTAAACAATACGTGTAGAAACAAGTTATTTGTGCCTCAAAACTTTCATTTGTTGTTGTTTTTATTACATGTTTGTTTTGTGTGTACGTATAAATTTGCGTGTATGGGAGGGTAATAACCTATACCATTGTGTCTGGGTGTGCATGCATTTGTCTAGCTGTGTTATTATCATCCTTTGATAAGTGTATGCGCTTTTCCTAACACCATACACAATACTTTATTATATAATTTTATATTTTTATTGTACATTATATATTTGTACATTTCATTGTATTAGTTTCACTAGCATTAGCTGCATCATTAGTCAATGAGTAATGGTAGCAGTGGCCGCACACATGTTTTTTTTTTTCAAAGGGGAAGGAGAGGGGTTATTTCGTCTGCCAAATTATCTTTGGCGGGGGGGGTGGGGGCGGGGTGGGGGGGGTGGGGGGGGGGGGGGCGGGGTTAGCTGTAGATATTTGGAGTCAATTTAAATCAGCCAAAACAGTATTTTTGGGGTACACCCCCCCCCCCCCACCCGCCCCATGGGTACGCCTTTGAATGGTACATTTTGTTACATTCATTTCACATAATCTATACGACATCTTCGGCCTGAACCAGCTATTTTGCCATTAGTCTCTTCTCAGACAATTTACGTTATTTTTTTAAACGCCAGTGGCAATTTACGTGAGCTTTCGTAGATTACATATAGCAGGTCAACAAATTGTTGGTCACGTTAACCCTACACTTCGTAGATTTGGGTGACCTGTTTCACAAAAGGTACAGAACCTGAGTGTGACGTGAACGTGACTGTTCGTAGATTTGGGTGACCTGTTTCACAAAAGGTACAGACCTGAACGTGACGTGAACGTGACAGTGAACGTGACTGTTCGTACCAAGCCGACGAAGTCCATTCTGAGATCGGGTGCCAATAGACATCGTTGAGTTCAATGATTTATCCATTTCGGTAGAGAACACGAGGCTGTATTTTTCAGGAACGGTGTAATAATCTAAAAAGCAAACAAGTAATAAAATGTACCAGTAAAGTCATGTTATCGGCAAATTACAGTGGAACGGGTTTGGGGGAATCTACCCTGTGTGCTTGCTGCACATAGCAACTACACATTTAATTTCGGACACACACGACCATAAATATTTATACTTTGTGTAAATTAGTTAGTACGCAATTTATTCAACCAGACATTCAAAATGGCCGCCAACTTGTCAAATGCGAACAGCTGTCTATAGCGACCACTTTTCGCCAGTCCCTTGAATGGTCGCTATAGACAGATTTGACTGCATCATACATTTATATCGCTTTATGTTTCAACGAACGCGACCTTATTAGCAAAGTCTTGCAAAAACTACCCGTGTCCATGTTTGCCTTTACCTTCTTCCATCCTGAATGGATGCGTCTCTTAACCGTTGTTTCAAAGAACATTTCAAGAATATCGTTGGTGAATCTAAACAACGTACCAGCTGGTTGCCAATGTTGTTCATGTTATTTAAAGTGGAAGGGGATCCCCTACCCTCCTCCCATCAGTAACCCAATGTTTGAAGGCGGGGGGCCCTCAATATATGAAGTAACTTTGATAATTAAACAACAGATGAAACCATTTATAAAACAAAAACATTGTTACTTGGACACGTTTTGTTTTGCATGACTTGATAATTAGCTCGCGTTCGTTGAAGCGTGAAGTGATTTGTGTTTGATATATAGTTTCAATTGAAATTTACCACGCTTTAACATGTTAACATGATATCAATATCTACATACTGTGTATATATTTCAAATTGTGGATTTATAAGCAACTACAATCCGGTTTCGTTGTTTTCTTACTCACACTGTCGTGATAGTGTCGTATAATCAATCATTGTCACTGTGCTACCCCATCCCCCATTTGAAATACTGAACGTGATACTTACGGATCGTATTCAAAGAAGTATTCCATTTCGAGGGCCTGAAAGCACGCATCCGTACGGAAAACCCTGTACGCTGTGTGCCACCATTACTACTGAAAATGATCTTTGAATGATGACGCCTTCGGAGTAAGCTCAGCCTCCAGGCTTTCTGGTTCCGGAGCACCGCTAAACCTTGTCCACTTGTTACAGAAGTCACCGCCGATGGAAAACTTGTCAACACCGTCCCCAAAGAAGAGAAAGTCGTGGTTCTGTTGTGTGTTGAAGCGCTCTACATTCACTGATACAGACAGTCCATCGGGAACTCGGATGCCCCATAATTTGAATGCATTTTCAGGATAGTAATTCGGGTAGTTCGGCGTATTGATAGAAAAGTAAAAGTCCTCCTTCAACAATATATCATCTGTAATTAAATAAAGTGAGCATACTGTCACATACCAACGATGTACCTTATGGGAATGTTTTACTTCTGCACAAATGTACAATATGCACAATGTATAACAAATACAAATTGGTCGATTTAAATTAATACAAAATAGTTGACAGCTAGTGCATTTAGCCAAAAAGTGTGAAATAATTACTGTAATATTCTTTGTAATTTCCTATTCACTTTCCGAGTTATATGGAATGTAACATTCGACATAACTCGGAAAGTGAATAGGAAATTACAAAGAAGTTCTAGATTAGGCAAATGCTTCAGGGTGTGGTAGTTCAATGTTTGTTTAATCTAGAATAAAATAATAAATATTATAATTCACATTGTAATCAATACACTCAAATTATGAAAAAAGATACAAAAGAAAATAACATGATTTTGCAGAAAACTGGTAATATGCAGTAGATAGATTGCCACCAATAAGTTAGTCATTGCATGGGTTACCCTGTCATATAATAGTTCCACTAGTACTAAATCAGTGGAATCATTTTTCCTAAAGCTTAACGGATTGAAATCATCAGAATGTAAATCCATAAGAAATAAGCAAATAGATGTATTATTTGTTGTTATAATAACAATGAAACAAGAGAGTTTCCAAGCTTGCCATAAACTGTAAAAATGTCACAGATTGTTCTATGTGATTATGTGTCCTGTTCCACAATTCTGCACTTGTCAAATTACCATGTTTCCAGACTATCCAGACTCCAGGCATCATCGACGTTATTCATCCAAGTACGAAATCTTTATCAAGAACATATAATTCGTGAAATTTCGTAACATTTCGTAATTTGTGAAGTAAAACAATAAAATGTGTATTTTCCCAACAATCTAATAAAAAGGAATATTGTTTTTTTTACTGATAAGATACAACAATGATATTTTTTAGGGTTAGTTTTTTTTTGTCCAGCTTACTTTAGTTAGAAAAAGTAAAATGATATAAAAATTAAATTGGACTCTGATAACGTGGTAGGTTTCACGTGGTAGGCGATGCAAGCACATTTGACAATGTTTGTGTGAGGGTCGTTTCCCAGTACTGTCGTTTGGCTAAAAAGCAAACACATTTCAAGTGTTTAGAGTTTAGAGGTTAAGTCTTACCCCTAACATTAATTGATGTTATTGTCATCCGTAGATGCAGAAGCCTATTCCTACTTGGAAAGTGAATCTTCATCCATGCAGCGTTGCTCACCGACATTACGTCACTGGGAAGAGGGCTCCCGTTAAATCTCGCCAGTCTCGTATCATGGTCGATGTGGGATCCATCACCGATCTCCAGAATCTCTGTGTGGTCTTTGAAACAAAGGTGTTCGAAGGAGATGCTGATTCTGTGATTGCGCGACGTGTTAAAGATCAGCCAAATCCATTCTGAGATCGGTGTGCCAATATTCATTGTTGAATTCATGGACTTATCCATTTCGGTAGAGACAACGAGACTGGAATTCTCCGGAACAGAGTAATAATCTACAAACACAAAATGTAGTTATTAGAAATATTTCGTGAAAGATATGAGCACGACAATTTTCTCAACAAGCCAACGTTAAAGCGGTAGTACAGTTTTGGCTAAGCTGAGCTTTAATTACCAAAACCTGCACAGTAACATTTCAGACTAATTGTTATAACTCCACCATACTCAAAAGGTATATCAAATTACAAACGACTAAGTAAAAAGCCTGCGATCATTTTAAAAAGCCATTAAAACACAAAAGGGCGCATTCTAAATCAAAACATTGGTTTCAAACATTTTTTAAAATAGAAAATCATGCATGTGATGTGTTGATGAAATAATGTTTGATTAGAGAGATCATCAACAACTATTTAAAAACTTCTCTTGAATTTTTTTGAAAAAGTGTAAGCATCTTTGTAAACAAATCGACCACATTTAATCCGATCAGATATATTTATTGATATTTCTGAACCGATTTTGCTGGAATAAAGTTCATGCTGTCATTAAAATGGTATGTTTTTCAGATTTTGCACTGGGATTTTCATTATCTAACCAAAACAAAAAGAAAAAGGGGGGATTTTCAAGTGTGTGTGCTTAATGGATACGTGCGAGATGTTGAACGAGTTACTTACGAGCCGTGTTCAAATAAGTATGCAATGTCGTGGGTCTGAAAGCACGCATCCGTATGGAGAACCCTGTACTCTGAGTGTAACCATCACTACTGAAAATGACCTTGAATGACGACGCCTTTGGGGTAAGCTCAGCTTCCGAGCTCTCTGGATCGTGAACACCGCTGAACCTTGTCCACTTGTTACAGAAATCACCCCTGATAGAAAACTTGTCAACACCGTCCCCAAAGAAGAGAAGGTCTCGGTTCTGTTGTGTGTTGAAACGCTCTACATTGACTGATACAGACAGTCCATCGGGAACTCGGATGTCCCATAATTGGAAGGCATTGTTTGGGTAGTTGTTTGGGTGGTTCGTCGTATTCATATGAAAGTCAATACCCTCCTCCAACAATGTGATATGATCTGAAATTAAAGAAAGTGGGGATATTTTCCCATAATACACCATCAAACAATGTATGCCAACAGTCAGTCATCGCGAGTGTGAAATATACCCCTAGTAAACACATAATTATTATCACATTGAAATGATCTAGTAAATTTTGCCGAATCCTCAACAATTTTCTGAAAGTCGAGTGGTTCTCTTATACCTTGTTATATTTGTTTTAAATCTTGACGTGCCAAATACTTGCAATGCAGCTACTGCTTGGATGCCATGGCTGTGCATGCACGCATAATAAATATTTTACCATTCCCATTGTATTGTGCGGTGGCACTGTATACGTAAGTGGCTCCATTGTTTGTGCACCCCCTTATGTGGGGTATTTGCCTTTCAATACGTTCATTTCAAACCCCCTACAGGCAGTGTAGCTGTGGCCTTCCACTGAATGTGGCACTGGGAGTGTACTCCACTGACAGGCTTTTTTTACGCTGGCTCTTAAAGGACACGCACATGCAAAGGATTGACGTATTTTGCAACAATTATGTCGTCTTTTACATCAAAAAACTAAAATAATTAGGTATACATATGCAACTGTTTTTTTGCTGTCTTTTACGTCGAAGACGTGAATATAACAAACAAATTGTTAGGTAATTTTGTTTTCTTTAACGTCAAAGACGTAAATAAAACAAATCCTTTAAATATTCACGTCAAATATTTACGTCTGCGTCTCCCAAAATGGACACGCAGTCGTAAATAATTGATGTGATTTATTTTTCATTATGCTTAGCACAGCCACACATCTTTCCAATCTCAAGGACATGCTGGGCATGGAATTCGCAATAGAACACATATTTCGCGGTTCTTTAAACAGCTGTTCCGTAAGTCTATGAACGGAACTACCGTTCATTTAAACAACGAAGTTACATATTTGAACAAGATTTCTAAGAATGTTCAGGCCAACTAAAATAGAAAAATTACATACCAGTAGTTTAATAATTTTGCATGCTACACATGAAATATTAAGATGATCTATCCTGAACATTGGTCGAAAATAAATGTAATCCAATTGAATGTATAGTCGTTGCACAAATATTCTCATTACCACAGCATGTGGAGCCAAACATGACGCAATACTGCGTATCACGTGATAATCACGGAATAATGCTTTAGCGATATTTCCCGATATTTTCGATACTGGGCCTGATTGGTAAAAGACAAACATAATTGCTCCATACGTATACGTATATGTCATTTGTTTACATTTTCACCTATTTGACGTAAAAGACAACAAAATGTTCGCCTACGTACAGGTCATTTTTTTTAAATTTCACGTCTTTGTTGTAAAAGACGAAAACCTTGTTGCATATTTATATACGTCAACCATTTGCCTTTGCGTGTCACTTAGGAGCCACCATATGTTTTGGATAGTACAGTAGAAGAATAAGAATGGTTGATTGTTTCCCCGAATTCCACTTACGTTAACAAATACTATTAAAGCGTTCAGATCTTAAACTATCCACTAGAAAGTCGTGTGCAAAGTTAGTAAACATAAATTTATATCTTCGCTCATTACTTGCCCCAATTATATCCGGTTAACGTGAAATTGTCACACATTACTCAGTGGACATGCCATATCAGATCACATTGATCCATATTTTATCAATCATTCCTGACAACAAAGATACTAGATCCTTTTCAAGATACATTATCGCAAGGACAGGCCAGTCAGAATAAAGGTAAATGTGAACTAAATAATTTCGTATAAATAGTGATGAGCTTAACAATAATGAGTCTGGGGATGTCACGTCAGTTCTATCACAGAATACACATACACAAAATGTAACGATAAAGTTAATAAAGTGTAAACAAATATTGTCTTCTGACATGTACATTATTAATACAGAATAATTCACGTGATTTATTTCGGAAAGATCATAGACTAAGTGTAACTCACACCGCGGGCTCAATGTCACCACAGTGTGAAATTGCCTGCGTTCACAGTGTGTACAATGATGCGCTTACAATGTGAAGCTCAGCAATGCCACAGTGTGATCACAATGTGAACACATTGTGTTCACAGTATGAGTTGGTGTTCAAACTGTGACACTGTCCAATTCAACACTTTGTCTACACTGTGTGATTTCTGGTAGGGTTATTTGAGATCATCTACTATCATTGTGCATATGAAGAGCTCAGTTCCAAAAGGCGCTAAATCTACTTTCCACAAAAATGAGTTAGCGATATAACTACATTTATAGGCCACGTAGCTATCTAGGAATCCACAGATTTCTCACTCAAAATCAAAATATAGAAAGTTCAATTCTCATATTTCCATAGGCACGTGTACAAAGTTTGGCAAAGAAACTTGTTTTCCTCGAAATTCGAAAAAGTGGATATAGCGCCTTTTGGAAATAAACTCTTCTACTTACGTGCAACAGGAATTGAAGTTTATATACATATGCAACTGTTTTTTTGCTGTCTTTTACGTCGAAGACGTGAATATAACAAACAAATTGTTAGGTAATTTTGTTTTCTTTAACGTCAAAGACGTAAATAAAACAAATCCTTTAAATATTCACGTCAAATATTTACGTCTGCGTCTCCCAAAATGGACACGCAGTCGTAAATAATTGATGTGATTTATTTTTCATTATGCTTAGCACAGCCACACATCTTTCCAATCTCAAGGACATGCTGGGCATGGAATTCGCAATAGAACACATATTTCGCGGTTCTTTAAACAGCTGTTCCGTAAGTCTATGAACGGAACTACCGTTCATTTAAACAACGAAGTTACATATTTGAACAAGATTTCTAAGAATGTTCAGGCCAACTAAAATAGAAAAATTACATACCAGTAGTTTAATAATTTTGCATGCTACACATGAAATATTAAGATGATCTATCCTGAACATTGGTCGAAAATAAATGTAATCCAATTGAATGTATAGTCGTTGCACAAATATTCTCATTACCACAGCATGTGGAGCCAAACATGACGCAATACTGCGTATCACGTGATAATCACGGAATAATGCTTTAGCGATATTTCCCGATATTTTCGATACTGGGCCTGATTGGTAAAAGACAAACATAATTGCTCCATACGTATACGTATATGTCATTTGTTTACATTTTCACCTATTTGACGTAAAAGACAACAAAATGTTCGCCTACGTACAGGTCATTTTTTTTAAATTTCACGTCTTTGTTGTAAAAGACGAAAACCTTGTTGCATATTTATATACGTCAACCATTTGCCTTTGCGTGTCACTTAGGAGCCACCATATGTTTTGGATAGTACAGTAGAAGAATAAGAATGGTTGATTGTTTCCCCGAATTCCACTTACGTTAACAAATACTATTAAAGCGTTCAGATCTTAAACTATCCACTAGAAAGTCGTGTGCAAAGTTAGTAAACATAAATTTATATCTTCGCTCATTACTTGCCCCAATTATATCCGGTTAACGTGAAATTGTCACACATTACTCAGTGGACATGCCATATCAGATCACATTGATCCATATTTTATCAATCATTCCTGACAACAAAGATACTAGATCCTTTTCAAGATACATTATCGCAAGGACAGGCCAGTCAGAATAAAGGTAAATGTGAACTAAATAATTTCGTATAAATAGTGATGAGCTTAACAATAATGAGTCTGGGGATGTCACGTCAGTTCTATCACAGAATACACATACACAAAATGTAACGATAAAGTTAATAAAGTGTAAACAAATATTGTCTTCTGACATGTACATTATTAATACAGAATAATTCACGTGATTTATTTCGGAAAGATCATAGACTAAGTGTAACTCACACCGCGGGCTCAATGTCACCACAGTGTGAAATTGCCTGCGTTCACAGTGTGTACAATGATGCGCTTACAATGTGAAGCTCAGCAATGCCACAGTGTGATCACAATGTGAACACATTGTGTTCACAGTATGAGTTGGTGTTCAAACTGTGACACTGTCCAATTCAACACTTTGTCTACACTGTGTGATTTCTGGTAGGGTTATTTGAGATCATCTACTATCATTGTGCATATGAAGAGCTCAGTTCCAAAAGGCGCTAAATCCACTTTCCACAAAAATGAGTTAGCGATATAACTACATTTATAGGCCACGTAGCTATCTAGGAATCCACAGATTTCTCACTCAAAATCAAAATATAAAAAGTTCAATTCTCATATTTCCATAGGCACGTGTACAAAGTTTGGCAAAGAAACTTGTTTTCCTCGAAATTCGAAAAAGTGGATATAGCGCCTTTTGGAAATAAACTCTTCTACTTACGTGCAACAGGAATTGAAGTTTATATACATATGCAACTGTTTTTTTGCTGTCTTTTACGTCGAAGACGTGAATATAACAAACAAATTGTTAGGTAATTTTGTTTTCTTTAACGTCAAAGACGTAAATAAAACAAATCCTTTAAATATTCACGTCAAATATTTACGTCTGCGTCTCCCAAACAGGACACGCAGTCGTAAATAATTGATGTGATTTATTTTTCATTATGCTTAGCACAGCCACACATCTTTCCAATCTCAAGGACATGCTGGGCATGGAATTCGCAATAGAACACATATTTCGCGGTTCTTTAAACAGCTGTTCCGTAAGTCTATGAACGGAACTACCGTTCATTTAAACAACGAAGTTACATATTTGAACAAGATTTCTAAGAATGTTCAGGCCAACTAAAATAGAAAAATTACATACCAGTAGTTTAATAATTTTGCATGCTACACATGAAATATTAAGATGATCTATCCTGAACATTGGTCGAAAATAAATGTAATCCAATTGAATGTATAGTCGTTGCACAAATATTCTCATTACCACAGCATGTGGAGCCAAACATGACGCAATACTGCGTATCACGTGATAATCACGGAATAATGCTTTAGCGATATTTCCCGATATTTTCGATACTGGGCCTGATTGGTAAAAGACAAACATAATTGCTCCATACGTATACGTATATGTCATTTGTTTACATTTTCACCTATTTGACGTAAAAGACAACAAAATGTTCGCCTACGTACAGGTCATTTTTTTTAAATTTCACGTCTTTGTTGTAAAAGACGAAAACCTTGTTGCATATTTATATACGTCAACCATTTGCCTTTGCGTGTCACTTAGGAGCCACCATATGTTTTGGATAGTACAGTAGAAGAATAAGAATGGTTGATTGTTTCCCCGAATTCCACTTACGTTAACAAATACTATTAAAGCGTTCAGATCTTAAACTATCCACTAGAAAGTCGTGTGCAAAGTTAGTAAACATAAATTTATATCTTCGCTCATTACTTGCCCCAATTATATCCGGTTAACGTGAAATTGTCACACATTACTCAGTGGACATGCCATATCAGATCACATTGATCCATATTTTATCAATCATTCCTGACAACAAAGATACTAGATCCTTTTCAAGATACATTATCGCAAGGACAGGCCAGTCAGAATAAAGGTAAATGTGAACTAAATAATTTCGTATAAATAGTGATGAGCTTAACAATAATGAGTCTGGGGATGTCACGTCAGTTCTATCACAGAATACACATACACAAAATGTAACGATAAAGTTAATAAAGTGTAAACAAATATTGTCTTCTGACATGTACATTATTAATACAGAATAATTCACGTGATTTATTTCGGAAAGATCATAGACTAAGTGTAACTCACACCGCGGGCTCAATGTCACCACAGTGTGAAATTGCCTGCGTTCACAGTGTGTACAATGATGCGCTTACAATGTGAAGCTCAGCAATGCCACAGTGTGATCACAATGTGAACACATTGTGTTCACAGTATGAGTTGGTGTTCAAACTGTGACACTGTCCAATTCAACACTTTGTCTACACTGTGTGATTTCTGGTAGGGTTATTTGAGATCATCTACTATCATTGTGCATATGAAGAGCTCAGTTCCAAAAGGCGCTAAATCCACTTTCCACAAAAATGAGTTAGCGATATAACTACATTTATAGGCCACGTAGCTATCTAGGAATCCACAGATTTCTCACTCAAAATCAAAATATAGAAAGTTCAATTCTCATATTTCCATAGGCACGTGTACAAAGTTTGGCAAAGAAACTTGTTTTCCTCGAAATTCGAAAAAGTGGATATAGCGCCTTTTGGAAATAAACTCTTCTACTTACGTGCAACAGGAATTGAAGTGATATTGACTGCGAGACTGCGAGACTGCGAGACTGCCTGTAATCGCCAACCGGTATATTGTAATCACCCAAAATTCCCTGTATCCATGCAGCATTAGATATGGACAATACGTCGCTTGGTCGAAAGCTATAGTAGAACCGGACTAAGCGTGTGTTTTCTCCAAAAGACAGACCATCTCCAATATCCAGATATGAGTTGGAACTAAATGTTATGAATTTGAACCGTATTCTTCTGTCAGCATATGTGCTGAAGGTCCACCATGGATTAGCATCTCCCGCCTGATAAGCGTCCCGCAAAGATCCTGTCGTCAGGGTTGTGAAATCATCACCTTCGAGGAAATAATGCTCTGCAATAACGTGAGAGGAAGATTACAATGACATTTTCATGAATAAAGAGGTCATAATATGCAGTGAAACATTTTGGTAGTTTTACATGAAGCTGTTATCGTTTAAACAAAACCTGTTAATTTTGTACAAAATGCTTTTCTGATTTTGCATCAAGACGTAGTTTTAAAGATTAAAACTATTCTATTATTTTTGTTACATTTTAACATTTCTTTTCAGGAATTAATATTCAGTTATCTGGAGTAAGTTAGAATTTGGTTTATAGGGTTTTTAACAGTCACATATCAATTCACAATAATATACAGTCATGTTTGTTGTTAAAGTGTAGTGTATTCTATTGCATAATAAACTTTAAATATCTTTACATATTAACACTTCCTTTGTATTCAAATTAGTATTTCTTTATCTTTTAACCCTATCAAGCCTAAGGGGGGCTGAATGAGCCCTCCTACCATATTTTGTACTGCCACGCCCACATTTTTGATCCAGTTTTCACCAAATTCGGTGAATTCTCCTAAAATTCTATAGGGAACAATGTGGTATGAAATTTAAAAGTGTCGGTGTTTTTCCTGTTGCCATGGTAACCACTTTCTGAAAGGTATGTTTGTCAATTTAAGTATTATATTGTTTTCCTTGCACTAAGCAAATAAATCGAATACATTTCTGAAGTGTTTTCTATTTGAAATGTATAAACTGTACAAAAGTAAAGTCACAATATCAGAAAATAGATGTCACTTGTTTTTTTTTAGTTTTTTCTTTGTTTTTCTTTTTTTTCAATAACAAAATGGCGCAAAACAATATAAATAATAAGAATTACCAAACAAAAGATGTTTCGCAAAATTTTCCGATTTTTTTTTCTTCTAAATTTGAATTGAACAACCTTTCCATACAAAACCCTAGGTATTGACATGGTATTTTCATCTTCAATTAGTAACAGTAACTAGTAAACTTATATTGAAAGTGATTTTATATATGACATTATAATGATTATATAACACAAAATTAATTTAATATGTGTAAATTCGGTACGGTCCAGGCATTGACATGAATTAGTTTATACATATAGTCTATATGATCGGTAACAGGTTGTCATAATCTGAAGAAAAAAAAATAATGGATATTTATTTAGTATTTCTTTGTTTTTAAGGAAAAAATATATAGTTTTTATCTTTTTTTAATGATATTTTTGTGATCTGCTAATGAGGGTTTCTTATGATGTCATCAAACATTTTGATAGGAAAAAAATCAATTTGGTTCAAGTTTATAGGGCAAACATTGATATAATTGCATACGTAAATTATCAAATCCCATAAAATCCCACAGAAATGTACAGATCTATGTTCCAGAATATGTAACATTACATTATTATGTTGTAAAGTTAAATTTGCCTACTTCATAAACAGTCCATTCGGCGAAAACACCTCCAAAACTTATATATTCTGACATGTTCTATGTTTTTATCATATAATCGTAAAAAGCGCCTCAAATGGTGACCTTTCAAATGTTTATGATTCCAACTTGTAGAGCATGACCTGCTTGACACATGTGCCAAATATGAAAGTGATTGATTGAATAATAAAGAAATGAGAGAGGGGGGGGGGGGGGCTATGAGCACCGCCTTGGGCCTGGGAACGCCAAAATAGCTTGAGCTTGATAAGGTTAACTAAGCAGTAACCCTTCTTTGTAAGTTTCACTTCACAAGTTTTAGAACAGAACATCAATTCTTCAAATCAGATAATTATGATCATTGTACGACCATAAGATCAGAAATTCAAATTAACCGCTGAAATCGAAATTGTTATAATAAATGAGTCGCGACTATAAAGGAAACATTGCTTTTGCTTCACTGCTTAAAGTTGACTTTTTAAAACATTGTTGAAAAGAAACATAAATGGTAGTATTTAAAAAAAAATTGTTGTTGTGTTCTTACTCGAATTTAACTTTTATTGTAAAAAACACCTACAGTATATAGTACTCACTTCGATGCAGGCAGGATGATGTGTTGAAGAATGTGGCCAGCCCCAGAACAAACAACGGCAAGAATTTCAAATGTGTGTCGGCCATCTTCGCTATTAAATCTCTGCTGAATCTCACTCAACGTGTGGAATTATATTTTCATTTGTTATACAATAACAATAGGGCGAGCAACGAATCGAACCAAAATACCAGAGTCAGCAAATTAGTTCAACATACATAATACATTGACTGATGAGAGGATCTAGCAGTTTATGAAGATTTGAAACATGTATCAGATGCATATTGTTTGTTTTTTCTAAACGGGTGACTCAGTACGCCTCTCTTTATCTTTGCAAATTGAATCCAAAATTATGCTGATCGCTTCTTTTATACTGCATGTCGAAGCGAACCAAATGTGCGCACCACCCATCGCTTGAAACTTCGATCACTGATCAGCGCCAACTCAGAGGCATAGCCATGCTCATCCCGCATTGGGAATGGGCGGTGCAGGTGGGATGGGGGCGGGGGTCGAGGAGGGGGGGGGGGGCGAGGCGGGGCGGGGCGTCCCGAGAAACGTGCAGCGAGGGGTAACATGTACATGGTACTCTGATTTTCCAAATAATACTAATACTAATAAGTGCTTTAAAAATAATATATTCATTTTCTATATGATATTACCTATCTGTAGAGGTATAATTCAACCAAATATTTGTATTTCAATACATCGGCACCGTAACACTTTAATCATAAATATCTTTTGAACGAAATGGAAAGTTACCTGGAAAACCAAAACTTGGCCCGTGGTTGTAATGTTAATTTAAATATGAAAAGGTGTGAGAGAACCACCAGAGTTTGAAGTAAGTTTTGAGAATTTAGACAATGTTACTATTAAGTCCCTTTAACAGTGCGTATATGATATAAATGGATATTCCGAAGCGTTTTCGATCGAATAAATTGCATTCTGTGTTTAAATTAAAGAACCTCTTACACGATATCACTTAGTGTTTCTTAACATCATAAACTATTTTGTTTTTATCCGGCCTCTCAATCAAATAAATGCCTTAAGGGGAACTGTTTATTATGTCATTACAATTTGAATTTGACAGTCATTTTTTCATTATTTCACAAAAAAGGGGGCAATTCGGGAAGTACCAATACTCAACACTACCTTTAAACTATTTCATTTAGTGTTTCATAACATCATAAACTGTTTATTTTTTCTTGAACCGGCCTCTCAATCAAATATGTCTCTTAGGAGGAACTGATACTCTCTAATATGATTTATATTCCTTTTCAAGACAATCCTTGACTTCCTGATTGGTCAGTCATTTAATATGCTGCACTTATGTATTATTTTCATATCTTATGTAACATAATATCCTCCCCATGACCATGACACCTATTGACATAGTTTAGATTGTTCAGTCCTTATTGATGCACTTACATCATAGTTTAATATCTTCATGTAACATTATATTCACTGAAACAATATCAAGATACAATCCGTCACCAGATCATTAAAGGGACTTAGCAGCATTGTCCAGGTCTTTAAAATCCAATTAGAATTATAGCGGTTTCCTCATACCGTAACAACAATAAGTTCATTGGACGGGTTTTGGTTTTTAAAATTTCCCTTTCGCTAAAAAGGTATGTAAATTTGAAGTGTTCAGATGATAAATCATCCACTGGATCGTCAAAACCGTGTACAACGTTAGTGCAGCGAGTGATTCATTTTGCGTGTTTGCTCATAACTCGGTCATATAACGTCCATTAACTTGAGATATTCACGCAACACCCATTGGACATATTGTATACAAACAATATACATTGTATCAATCACTCATCACTTTTTGAACATGTCAACAAAGTTACCAAATCCCTTTAAAATCTCCTGTCAAATGTTCCTCTTCGAAACAATTCTTCACTTCCTGATTGTTTAGTCACTTAATATGCTGCACTTATGTATTATTTGTATATCTTATGTAACATAATATCCTCCCCATGACCATGACCACTATTGACATAGTCTATATTGGTCAGTCATTATTGATGCACTTACATCAAAGTTTAATACATTCTTGTAACATTATATCCACTGAAACTATATCACGATAGAATCTGTCACCAGATCATTAAAGGGACTGAGTAGCATTGTCCAGGTCTTCAAAATCCAATTAGAATTCTAGCGGCTCCCTCATACCTCGTTGTATTTGTAGCAACAATAAACTCATTGGACGGGTTTCGTTTTTTTTCTTCAAATTTTCCTTTCGCTAAAAACATGTATAATTGAAGTGTTTGGATGTTAAATCATCCGCTGGATCGTCAAAACCGTGTAAAAGTTAGTGCAAGGAGAAAGTGATTATCACTTTGCGTGCTTGCTCATTACTCGGTCATATAACGTCCATTAACTTGAGATATTTACACAACACCCAGTGGACATATCATATAACAACAATATACATTGTATCAACCAATCATCACTTTTTAAACATGTCAACAAAGTTACTAGATCCCTTTAAAATCTAGTTTTTAAAAATAACAAGTGTGAAATACAATATATTTTCACAGCTGTTGTAATTAAGTCTTTATCCTGATTAAGTAAATACAAATTGACACGCCGGAATCAATGACATCAATTTACATTTGTATATAACAGCTAAAGACTAAACTACAACATTACAACATTATTTATTACATTGCTATGTAAACATACCCCAACACTCAAAGAGTTCACTAGCACTTTATTGGGTTTGATTGGTAGGCCGGGGGCGTTACGTCAAATATTATGAGTTATGCACCCCATCGTGCCATATTTACCCGACTTGCTGTGTGTAAATATTTTGCAGAATTACGATATTAATTAATCCGCCTATAAGAAATATTTATACAAAAGTAAAAAGTTAAATGTGGCTTTTAAATTGTTTCCAACTGTAACAATTATTATCTCCAAATAAAAGAAACATTATTATTATTATAATGTACAATAAAGTGACTTAGCCCGCTAGACAGCACGAGCCTGTAACAAGCGGGATCAAGAGCTAGACAAATCTATTCACAGGGGAACACCATGGGGACTACCCTCCGACCCCTCCCGCTCCCCTTCCCCCTCCCCCTCCACCCACACAGGTACGCTATAGTTCCGGGTTATTTTGTTCATGGATTTACAAACTCATCATAATTATTGTATGGCTCTACATAACTGCATAGTACATGGTTCAATGGTTTTCATGAACTTCGTGCTTATATAGAAAAGTGAATGATGCCCTCTCTCTGCTCTGCGTATAACATACCTTTTATTTTTCTCTCCGGATCAACGATCTTTATATTTTTACGTACCGATGTTCTGCATATATTTCATATGAAAATATCCCAAACAGTTTTGTTTATAGGCAATCTTGATTACAATTAATAACGGAAATTCAAACAACATTACATAATACACACACACATACACACATACACAAACAAACACACATACATACATACAGACACATACATACAAAAACACTTTTTAAGAATAATATTTGGTATTCCTCCAAATAAATTTACCGATAATTACGATAGAGTCTAACGAAACTAACTATAGAGAATATTAAACGAACTATTTTGATACAACTGTACACACAAGTTAACCCTATCAAGCCCAAGCTATTTTGGCATTCCCAGGCCCAAGGGGGGGGGGGGGGGGGGGGGCTCATAGGGCCCCCCTCTCTAATTTCTTTATTATTCAATCAACCACTTTCATATTTGGCACATGTGTCAAGCAGGTCAAGCTCTACAAGTTGAAATCATAAACATTTTTAAAGGTCACCATATGAGGGCGCTATTTACGATAATATGATAAAAAACATAGAAAATGTCAGAATATAGACATTTGGAGCTGTTTTCGCCGAATGGACTGTTATCAAGTAGGCAAATTTAACTTTTCAACATAATTATGTAATATTACATATTCTGGAACATAGATCAGGACATTTCTGTGGAGTTTGATGGGATTTAGAGGCCCATTAGGTCCGCAAAGTCATTGTGAAGGTGAGCTTCACACATCTTATCATACACTTTACAGTACATGATAATTTACGTATGCGATTTCTTTAATTTTTACCCTATAAACTTAAACCAAATGGATTTCTTTCATATCAAAATGTTTGTTGACATCATAAGAAACCCTTATTAGCAGATTTTAATCACAAAAATATCCTAAAAATATATCAAAACTGTATATGACTTAATTCTTGTTATATTCATTGTTTTGCGCCATTTTGTCTTTAAAAACAAAGAAAAACAAAAGAAATATCCATGAAATTTTTTTTTTCAGATAATGACAACCTGTTACCGATCATATAGATTATATAAATAAACTGATTCATGTCAAAGCCTGGACAGTACAATGAATTTACACATATTACACTAATTTTGTGTAATATAATGACCATATAAAATCACTTTCACTATAAGTTTACTAGATACTGTTACTAATTGAAGATGAAAATACCATGTCAATACCTTGGGTTGTGTATGGAAAGGTTGTTCAATTCAAATTTTGAAGAAAAAAATCGGAAAATTATGAGAAAATTATTTTTTTTAGAAATTCTTATTATTTCTATTGTTTTCCGCCATTTTGTTCTTGAAAAACAAAGAAAAACAAAGAAAAAACAAAAACAAACAAGTGAAATCTATTTTCTGATATTGTGACTTTACTTTTGTACAGTTTATACATTTCAAATAGAAAACACTTCAGAAATTTACATGATTTACTTGTTTAGTGCAAGAAAAACAAAATAAGTCTTAAATTGACAAACATGCCTTTCAGAAAGTGGTTACCATGGCAACAGGAAAAACCTGACACTTTTAAATTACCACATACCACAATGTTCCCTATAAAATTTTAGGAAAAGTCACCGAATTTGGTGAAAATTGGATGAAAAATGTGGGCGTGGCAGTAAAAAATATGGTAGGGCTTGATAGGGCTTGATAGGGCTTGATAGGGCTTGATAGGGCTTGATGGATAGGGCTTGATAGGGCTTGATAGGGTTAAAGGGATAGCTGAGTTTTGGTGTGCAAGGCGCTATTCAAACCATCTTTTGAAAAACTGAGTGTCAAATTCGCAAGAGCATACACTTTTAATGAAAGATTAAACTTTATTTGATTCGGTTCAGAAATGGCAAAAATATCCATAAACATAACAATTTGTAAGAAATGTGGGTCCCTACAATTATTAAATCATGTTCAACGAGCCGTTAACACAATTTTAAAAATGCTTTCTGTTTTCAAAAATGTACACAAGAAGTTTTAAAGTTTCAACAAAATATCACATTTACAATATTTTGTTTAAAATGGTTGAAACCGATGTTTATTTAAAGGGCGCCCTCTTGAACTGTAACATCTCTTTCGAATGATAACAGGCTTTTTACTTAGTCATTTTAAATTGTCTATTCATTCCAAGCATGGTAAATTATAGTTTGTAATGTAATGATGCAGGTTTGGTTATTTCAATTCAGGATGACTAAAACTGTACTATATTTACCAGAACTCAACTATCCCTTTAACCTATACTACATAACAACATTCACGGCTCAGTTATAGTTTACTTGATCCACTATTCGAAGCAAAGGAGGTTACTTTGATAATAACAAGAACAGAATTATGCTCCTCCCTCACACCCACCCCAATACACCCACCCACCCCACGCACACCCATCCACCCCACGCACACCCCAACACACCCACCCACCCAACGCACACCCCAACACACCCACCCACCCCACGCACACGCTTCAAACACTACTCACTCAGTGGAAATCCGCTCATATTTTCTATTTTGAAAACAAAACAACAAATAATACCAACAAGTTATTAAACCAGGCTGCGAAATCAAATTACATTTAATAAGCTTACGGTGGATAACGATCAATCTTAATAAGAGTTAATTGTAGCTGCTCCCAGTTAAAAAACAAAATCATATCCTTCCAATTTGTAATGGCTATTTTGTTTTCCGCATCCCCTTTTTTTGTTTCTTCAAAGTTGTTACTACCCCTTATCGTGACAGAAATATAATATTTGTGCTGTTGGAAGACATATGACATGGGTTTAGGCCCATGTTACATCTTACTGACAATACCATTTTTGCAAAATGTTAAGACCACGTGGAAATGTGTGGGTATTTAAATAATTTATACTGCATTCTGTTGTCTTATTAAATGATTACATAACATGTTAACTACAGTGGTCAGTAGCACAAGAGTAATGGTGAGCCAAAAAAAAAAGTTTTTTATTTTGGGGGCTTCATTTTCGGGGGATCAATTTTTGGGGGGCTACTTTTCAAACTTTCGGGGGCTACAAATTTCAGGGCTGTTTTTCGAATTTCAGGGGCTATTAATAAGCTATAATGCTGTAAGTGATCAGTTTAAAAGAATTTGATCACAATCCAAACAGAAAAATCAAACAAAAAATCCCGAAAATCCAAAAAATAACATAAATAAAATAAAACAATTTCGGGGGCAAATTTTTGTCGGGGGCGAATTTGGGCATTTCGGGGGCGAATTCGCCCGCCACCCCCGTGTATTTTTTTGCTGGTGATGGTATAAGCCCATCAGTTCAAGTGTGATACAAAGGTTATGCGTTGAAAATAAAAGTATGTCTGAAAAATAAATGTTTAACTTTGTTGTTTTTTTTATTTTGGAAGGGTGGTCTTAAACTTTTGCAAATTATCGTAGTAGCATTCATCGAAATATACATGTTATCATATTAAAAGTAGTGGTTCGTGAAAATCGTACCAATTACGAACAAATGTAATATTCATGCACAACTTTTAATTGTGTTAATGTTATGAGAATATGATGAAGGTTAAATGATCATGTGTATTACAAACATATTAATCATCCTGATAAAATAATCATAATTATACAGGTTGCACCATTATACGATACAAAATTACACCTTAATTACACCTTAATTACACCTTAATTCAGCTTGACATAATATGCCTAAAAGACACTGGCCGGATTCATAAAGGAGGTTTGTACCATGGTCTAGATCTATGGGATGATGCTCGTAAGCAAGTAAAACAGTTTTTAATATCTAATGATATGACTGTTAAGGCTTGCTAACCAGCAAATTTCACCATCTGAGAAGACAAAAATGTATTTGGTGCATTTAGAAAATGTGTGCCATCTACGTGATAACACGCTAGGAGTTTACATGGCAGTTTGTACAAACCTCCTTTTTGAATCTGGGCCTATGTATGCACATCACATGTTTAAAGGGATCTAGTAACTTTGTTGACATGTGCAAAAAGTGATGAATGGTTGATGCAATGAATATTATTGTTATCTCATATGTCCACAGGGTACTGTGTGAACATTTCAAGTCAAATGGACATTGCATGGCCAAGTAATGAGCGAAAATGCAAAGTGATATTCAATAACTCACTGCACTCGCTTTGTACACAGAAGAAAAACTCGCCCGGAGTTTTTCTTATCTGAATACTTCGATCGTACATATCTTTGTAACGAAAGGGAAATTTGAAAAAAACGAAACCTGTCCCATGATTTTATTGTTAATACGGATACCACAGTATGAGGGAACCGCTAGAATGAAACATTTATTTTGAGGATTTGGACAATGTTACTAAGTCCCTTTAAGATTCATTTACAGCATTATGTGCTTACTATTCATCTTTTGATATGAACATCCTTGTGGGTTATGCACTCAATACAAAATATTTTTTTACAAAACATGAAAAAAGCATTTAACAATGTTACTGTTCAGACTTAAGAGATTTGGATGTATGCACATGACATTAATGTACTCGCCGGAGAGGGCGTAACATGCACTAAGTAGTGACAACTACAGTAAATGTACATACCACTCTATATACTCGTAGAAATAATAGTACCAAATACAAGCAAATTCAATCTTCATGGTACATTTGGTATTGTGTTTATGTTATAATAATATGATAACGTTTAATTGATATGAACAATATCAAACATATATACTACAAAACGCTATAACAGATTTTTGAAACATCTTGATAAATTAATCCTAATACATAGTATTCTATCATACACGACTATAACAAAAAATGTATGTACACGACACAATAAAACCAATCCGCGTCGCATATACAGTTACATGTGATTACTATACATCACAAAGTATGCACTCAAATGATTGAAATACAAATGAACTCTGGTTCGAGCATAACCCGAAAATGTAACTAAATCGGAAGACATGTTGTCCTACGTAATAACTTTGTGATAAGTACGTAAATGCTTTATGAAAATACTCTTAGTATACTGTTAAACACGCTTTAGCGACCGCATGTATAACATTAAACAAGAAGGACAACTAATCTAGCATAGTACCTTGGTATCAGTTTCAGTTTGCATTTAAACATTTGATATGAACATTTTATATTTTATGCACTCAATACAAATAATTTGTTTACAACTATATGTACAAAGAAGCATACATACAGTTATTTTGGGAAAGGAAATACAATAATACAATACATGCATTTGAAATGCTATAAACACGGTTTAGATACACGAATACATTATAAAACAATGGCCCATGGCATTGCAACAACAATCAGGAGTTCTGAAGTAGCGCATGTCAAATAATGCAAAGGTAGTGTTTTATTTAGAAAACTTCAACCAAAAATAAAATATCCGCGCAATTTCTATATGTAAATCAGGAACGGCCAGGTTAGACATTAACTATTATTTATAATCACAAAATGACATCATTACAAAGCAATACTTCAATTATATAATCAAAACTGTTCAAGCGACCAATTGGATTAGTAAGATAACAACTCCTGCATCAGAAGATAATTCATTGGCTGGCAATACGTCGTAATCATACAACCAATCCCCAATTACAGTTGTAAATTGCTGACTTTATAATGACTGGCTGCTGATGATAGTGGGCAATGTATAAACTGTATATGAAATAAACATAACACCAACACTCTTAAAGGGACAGGTCCACTTTTACAAAACGTCTGAACAGCTTTCAGTTGACGGATGGGGATCAATGTAACACGCAAAAAAATAAATCAGAGCGAACAGCCCTCTAATTTTGATTCTACTAATGAAAAACGAATGCGTCCCTCTATTTAAACTATATATCGGTCAGTAAAGGAGTTCAACTGATTTAGCATAATATTATATCAATTTAGTACTAATTTTCGCAATGGTATTGTGAAGCCGACATTTGTTATCGTATGTCACGGAAAAAGATCTCAAAAAGAAACAATATATAATTACATGTAGTCAGTTTAAGCGATGCCTTGGTATTTTGCTCGGTAAACGCTCACACATTAGTACTTATGCGCGGGTCACGTAGGGGTCATGCATACCGATCTGCCACTCCGTGAAATCTATGTACGAACTTACTCACCGGCCGAAAATACGTATGTACCTAATTAACCGACGTCCCTTTTTTATTCAGTTTTAGGTCTATAACTCCACGAAAAAGAGATTTCAAGCCCTAATTTTTTCAGGCATACTATTAAATGACATGTCCTTTCATATAAGACAATAACCTCGCAACTGTTGAATTTTGGCTTGCAAAAGAGGATCTCTCCCTTTAAATTAGTGTCTCAATGAACATTTCTTTGCCAACAAACTAATGCGATAATTATATAAAAGATAATAGTCAATAGTTTGGACATGATCAGAATGTATGTGAAGTAATATTATGACATGTCATTCTTGGCAATACCTTCTATATACTGCTACAGCGCTGAGATTACAAGTACAGTGTTAAGTGCTATTTGAATACAATATTGTTGTGATGCGCTCTCTATATACACATTATTACAATCAACAACTATTTCAATCATTTACACAAACTACCAAATCAAATGCATGTGAAATCAATACAAAGAAATTACATCACTACCTGTACAAGTTGTACGACATAATATTGTAACACAATGTACAATTAAACAAAATGTTAAGAGTAACACCAAGCGTTTTAGACAAAATAGGATATGGACAGGAAGCATACACACATATTATAAAAATAGTATAAAGTTGTTAAACAGGTGTGACTTATGTGTGACACAAATCCTATTATTTAGAGAAGTTTGCCAATTTACAGATTCAGACCAGCATATCGCCTGCAGAAAACGTATTGTATTCATAATTTGTATTGGTATCAATCTAAAAAATACTAGGTTCTAGCCGGAAAAGATAAGTGTAAATATTAATACATACAATATAGATATAACATATTTATAGTCTCAAAACTGATACAAATTGATCAATTCAAAACCCCGGTTAATACATACACGTTTACTAAGAATACAAACATAAACAACACTATAAATACGATTTTTCAATTAAAAGTGAATAACATACAATTATACAAGGCTGTTCTATATTACATGGATGAGTATATACAAAGACACAATTAGCAACAAAAGCTTGTGCAATTAAATATTTAGCTTTATCTGAATCATTTATCTAAAAAAACATAGATATTCACACTACACCATTGACAGGGATAAATTTCACTTCCCACGTTTCCATTACAGAGTTAAAACATGCTAAACCAGTGGCCTTCCGAGAGCAGGCACATGACCCAGGACCAGTCCTAGTTCCACTGATCTCTATATAGTAGATATCCTTCTGTAATTATTGACGGTTGAATGAGGAATGGTGGTGTCTTGATTGTTTACGTTCGGTTGATTTGTATGCTATTCTAGCATATTATATCCATGGGTTGGAGTCAAACGTGCTAATTACCATGGTAAGTGTCGCTGGTCCGTAATTAGGCACCTAGGTCCAGGTTCCCGTAGTAAATTGGTTAGTAACTGGCATTTTATAGAACAGAATTACGATTCTTTATTGCAAACAAATATGGATGTGCTGAACCTACCCCTCTACAAATTTCAAATAAAGTTGAACATGTATTATTGCTAACGAATTGTGATCACTTTACGACATTAAACCAAATACAAAAGCGCATTACGTGAATTTAAAAAAGTCCATGTGATTTAACGTCTAAAAACACCTGTTTTCAATAGCCGGAGATTCAACAAAGTTCCTATCGTGGGAGTGGAACCGATCCTATACATTGACTTGTCCCCCGATTAGATCTTGCTTGTGTGCTAAGCACCACTGATTGCGAATGTTACATAGAATGTTGATAAATAACAATAACATGTTTGTATTACGGGATATGCACAAACAGACACAAAATTAAAGGAAAAATCAAGTGGGAATTTATAAGCAAATATACAATAGCAAGCAATGCCATGAGGCTATCTGCTGCTGTTGAATATATCAATGTGTCAAAAAATAGATGCATAAAAGATCCATTGTTTAAACTATAGTATGATACACCGCAAACTAACACGATATCAAGAACTAAGAGTCTGGTATATACATTCGTACACTTGGTAATTCATGCAAGTAATTCATGGTAAGTAAATGACTAATGCAAGCCAAAGCAGCTGACTGTAATATATTGTTAGTACATACGTATGATCAGTGGTGTAGCGAGGGTCAACGGATTGGGGGGGCACAACTGCAAGGGAGCGAAACGACCAAGCCCGAGGGCGCGTAGCGCCCGAGGGGGGGAGGGTGTGGGGTGGGGATGTTGCGATTAGTACCGCGTGACTAGACCCATATCACGGGTCCCTTCAGTTATGTTCAGTAGGCCTATGCTCAACCGATGCAGATGTCGACTCAGGAGAAAAGTACTGGTGCTCTTACAATCATTATCATTAACAGTAGGCCTAGATATGCATCATGAATTAATGGAACGGGTGCATTTGTTTTGAAGAAATTAGTCAAGGAAGTTTGTCTTTGCCTAGACATATTTTGGACTATGTAGTGCAGCTATGCGCCTTTATAAGTTTATAGCATGCATGAAGGCGTCACACAGTCAAAATTATCTATAAAAGCGGGAGGCAGATGGCAGATGCACGATCCTACAGAAGCCCATGGTATGATGGACGATTTACCATGCGCTAGGCAGTTTGTTAGGCGCTCTCAACTTCTGAAATGCGGTGAGCGTCGATCCTCGCGCCCGGGACTGATAATTCGCATAAGGCGCTATATTGGAAGGTTTTAATCAAACTGATATAGGTGCGCTATAGTACTAGGGTTCGTAAGACTGTGATGTTCTTCTTTCTTATCACTGATAACATCATTATCATCACACATAACACGTGATAATAATGAATGATATAGACACAATTGGCTTAATTTTGGGTCGTCATTTTTTTTTTTTTTTGCCAAACGATTGGGGGGGGGGGGGGGGGGCACGTGCCCCCCGTAGCTACGCCACTGCGTATGATTATTGGACTTTTGCCAGCAATATTGCACTTTTAAAAACATGTTTCTATACAAACATTCCTGACAATAATACTCGCATTAAATAAAATGATTAAATATCACAAGTGAAATGTCATACAACACGCTACTAATACTATGCTATGCAATTTGTTATATATATATATCAATATTCTACACGAATATGCAACCTTTTGATTATTTAGAGTAAGATTTGACTTCACTTTATTTATCACTATCTTAACTTTGACAATCAAGTATTATCTAATGAACAGTTACGTTGTATATTTAGCCAGCATTATATCCTACATGAATGAAATCCTGTTCAGTGATTGGTCTACATAGCATCATGTGACAAAACATAGTAATGCCCATGGAGAAAAATGTGCTATGCGTGACGTCATTCATGGAATAGTAAATGCTTTTCCATGAATGACGTCATAGATGCCGGATGATCATATTGAGCCCATAGAGATGCGTGTTATAAAACTTTCCTGCGAGCAGAAGTCTTGTTTTAGCTTGCGAAAGATGCCTGACGAGATTTCTCAAAGAGTTATTTAAAAAGAAATACAGCATATTTTCACCCGTGAATATCAATAAGTTCCAAAGAATATTCTAGAGATGCATTTCATGAATAACGTAGCGGTATTCCAATTTAACAATTACGACAATGGTGCACATTGTGCATCGTTGTCCTTATGTGGTCATGACACTAATTCGTCATTTAACAATCGGCCGCGTTGTGCACTGCACTAGCTCTATGTGTAATGTACGAATTACTTTTTTCTCCATACAATTACACGTGTGTAGTATGTAAAGCAGGTTAAAGGGGTAGTTCAGTTTTGGTAGAGAGGGCGCTGCACATCACAATTTATGTGTGAGGTAATGAAAAACTGAGTGTCGAATTTGAGAGAACATGCAATTTTAATGGCAGAATAAACTTTATTTGGTCAAATTCGACCCAGAAACGGCTGAAATATCAATTAATATATCTAATCTTATAAGTATTTGGGGCCCAAATAATTAGATGATTTTTAGAAAAGAAAAAAAAAATGCTTGCACTATTCAACAATATTCAAAAGCATTTTTTAAATAGTCGTTGATGATCTCGCTATTTAATCATTATATCAATAAAACATCACATGCATAATTTTGTATGAAAAATGGTTGAAACCAATGCCTTTTTAAAAAGCGCCTCCTGTGTTTTAATGGCTCTTTTTTAATGATAACAGGCTTTTTACTTTATCGTTTGTAATTTTGTATACCTTTCGACCATGATGGAGTTATAAAGATTAGTTTATAATGTTACTGTGCAGGTTTTGGCTACTAAAGTTCAGCCTTACCAAAACTAAACTACCCCTTTAATTATTCACTTTGATGCGCGCGTTTTGCATTTGGGTGGGCACCATATAAGTATGAATAAACAAACCAACCCGTTTATAACTAGAAGCAAAGACGCTTAATGGAAAGACCGACCACTGGACAATTTTCTTGTACAAAGTGAATGGGCAGCGCGCGATGTCCTCAGTTAATGCGCGCAATTACAGTCCTGACGTCACAATGCAAATTGCACAGGGGGTTCCCCACATATTTATTGTTGCAGTTGTTGTTGTTGCTGCTGGCTTAATGTGAATGACTCGGCTATTTTTAGCCTAGCAACAACACTATTTTCGGAATAAATCAGCTGACTAAGCGCACCGATTTTATAATGCGCACACATACGCAGTTATCATTGGTCAATTATTCCACAAAGCAGTATCATGTTGGGAAGAACAAAGTCGATTGGTTTGTCGGTGCGTATATTCCAGACAGTGTGCGTGATAATATGCAAATATCCAAATATGCCATTGCCTGTTTATTGTGCACGTTCGAGATCTGTGAATTTAACAATTCTTTATTTTAAAAATGTGAGTGAAAATCTCTAAAAGCTCATCGACAATAATTTTTAAATATTTTTACATATACAAAGACAATATTGAATTAGAAAAACAATGTGTCCCCCAGGTGTACTCAACTTGGAGATAAGCTGATGTTCAATCGTCATACTAGCCTGAATTTGCCGAGTTTAAGTAAGTACGTTCTGATCCTTACTTTTGTTTAAATTAATACTAACAAAGGGAACATTTGTTCCAAAAAAGCTCATCGACAATAATTTTTAAATGTTTTTTAATTAATTAAAATAAACAAGATTCAGTACTGTACCCAAACCTCTGGGTGTACCCAACTTTCTCTTTAGCTCGATTTGAATCTTCATTCTGTTTGAAGGGACATCGCTGCGCGACCGCCAGTGATCTGTCTTGTAATTCTACAGTCTTTGCTAGAAGGCTCACTTAACGCGCGCAAGTCACGTGTCCAATAGACTTTGTACATGGCGGAGTGAACCAATTTTTGAAGCTCCCGTGGACTACTTCTCTACGTCATCGCGTAGTGACCTAGAAATACTTGACCAATCATCATGCTATGCAGTGCGTAGACTATCGCGCCTATTTTCCTGCGCACTGTCCTAGATTTGTATCACGCTTATGAACAATGGGATCCATGGTGACGTATGCATATGAACTTGTTTTATTGACCTCGATCCGGTGACGACGCGTATGAACTAATCTGTGATTGGTTTACTGTAGTTTCCAAGTAACCCATTATGCAACCAGTTGTAGGCTCTTCCGGTGAGCAAAAATCGCGGCACTCTGGCAGCAGTGACACCCCCCTGGTGGGCACATAGAAGAATGAATAAACAAACCAACCAGTTTATAACTAGAAGGCTCACTTAACGCGCGCAAGTCACCTGTCCCATAGACTTTGTACATGGGCAATATGGCGGAGTGACTCGATTTTTGAAGCTCCCGTGGACTACTTCTCTACGTCATCGCGTAGTGACCTAGAAATACTTGACCAATCATCATACTATGCAGTGCGTAGACTATCGCGCCTATTTTCCCGCGCACTGTCCTAGATTTCATCACGCTTATGAGAACAATGGGAGCCATTGTGACGTATGCATATGAACTTGTTTTATTGACCTCGATCCCGTGACGACGCGTTTGAACTACTCTGTGATTGGTTAACTGTAGTTCCCAAATAGCCCATAATGCAACCAGTAGTAGTCCCTTCCGGTGACCAAAAATCGCGGCACTCTGGCAGCAGTGACACCCCCCTGGGTGGGCATTAGTTGTTAAGGCGCATAACCATGAATGGAAAGATAGCACAATACGCGCTCTGCGCTAGGACTATTGCGCAAAGGGGGTCAGTGTCACACACAGAAGATAGTCAGTCCAGTGATGGTTCCATGATCAATGTTTTTTTTCTTAATATTTTTCTTTAATTTAATTGAAATCATTTATTTTTGCGATGATTATGATTATGCGAAGGATTTAAAACAAATATATCATGCACTATTTCGAGCCACTAGTGAAATTATGGATTCCTCGGTGACAGAAAAAGCACTATGTTCTTCGGGTCTGCGTCCCTCAGAACAGAGTGCTTTTCCTGTCACCTCGGAATCCATAATTTCAACTAGAGGCTCTCAGTGCATGGTATATTTGTTTACTATTTATACAT
The DNA here is from genome assembly GCA_037951105.1 of Echinarachnius parma. Taxonomy (NCBI): domain Eukaryota; kingdom Metazoa; phylum Echinodermata; class Echinoidea; order Clypeasteroida; family Echinarachniidae; genus Echinarachnius; species Echinarachnius parma. The sequence continues at coordinate 268,990 of JBAMJV010002203.1, read as the reverse complement.
AATACACATCACATGGAATAGCCTATATCAATGTATACGGCCGTTAATGCTAATAATGTACCTATATACAGCTTAAAGACAAATATATCTGTATTACTTAATTTCCATTTAATAATGGAGACGGCACATCTGAGACCACTCGCGACACCATAGTTGCATAACGCTGCTATGAGATGAAGATGGCATAGTCGTTTCTATGAGCGTGTTGAACGTGGTCTTGCATAAAGGTATCTTTCTGGCTTATCCTTACTACGTCCCAGAGCAGTATACAACTCAACCAATACATAACATAAATGAAATACAGTATCAATCATTAGAGTCCAAACAGCTTACAACAAAACTCACATAAATGGTATTAAATCTCAAGAATGACACCTAGTTCGACGAGTATGTGCTGTACACATATCACACATTCATAGGTGACGCTCTGCCAGACCCCCTAGACTGGCAGACTCCAATATTCTCCGCAGTTTCTCTTTCGAGTCTGGACCGTCACCGTGTGTTGCCCTCCATCGCCTGAGTAGCTCTCTCGCGGCATCTCTAGAATCCGTTTCCCGGTACTTGTCGACATCATTCAAGCTAAACCCGAGTTCGACGCCGAGGTCATAGATGCTCACAGGAGGTATGTCTTTGGCAAGGGCCAGAATCACTCTGTCGGTAAGTCCTCCTGCTGATGCCGTGGAACTGAAATTAACATCATTCAAACAATTGTTATACGGAATCAACTCTTTGCTATCTCCCACAGATAAAATAGTATCGTAGTCGCTTGATCATGGTACAAATCAACATCAATTTAAAAGTACACTAGAAATGTGCTGAAGTACACAATTGACTTCTCCAAAATGAAAAAAAAAAACTAATAATGACCGTTGAATGCGATCCATGTAATACTCATAGGAATGAAGCAATATTATGTAGCTGTATAATGTATACGGAATAAATGTCATATTTGACATCAATATTCACTTCTCCCATTTAATTATGTTTATTTTTTCTTACCTAGAGCTATGAGAGACCGTTGTCACAGGTAATTCACTCTGACTCAGTCCTTGTGATACATTCCCTACAAGAAATACAAGGTTTAAAGAAATTACAGCTGGACAAACTTGAGTATATGAAGAAGATTGAGCACAATTTGCCTTTAAAGAGATCTAGTTACTTTGTTGCCAAGTGCAAAAAGTAATGCGAGGGTTACACACTATGCAATGGTGTGATCTGATATGTCCACAAAGTAATGTGCGGAAATTGCAGGTTAAAGGAGACCACCAGGCAAAGAACAACACATTATTATATGATTTGGTACCGTTTTGTGATATCAAATAGATACCCAAGATTTTGCAAAGGGTTGTGTAATTCATAAACAAAGCAATTAATTTCCACCACTTACGGAACCACTGCTATTTCCTGGTTCCATACCGGCCAACCATTTGCGAGTGCGCCAATGCTATTCACGCGCACGTTTATAAACAATAGATTTCCGGGCGATTCGTTCGCTCTGCACACGTTGCAATTTACCGCACGCATAGCAGTCTGCGTAATTCAGACCGCATGAATGCATGCTTTAGAATGGTGATGCCTTTCCAATTATATTTTTTTTTCTGGAAACATATTTTTGTAAACTTGTTGATGGAATGTAATACTAAAGATGTTACCTTTCTTTAATAAGAATATTATTTTTGGGTGGTGGTACCCTTTAATATCAGATTTTATACTTAGATTTTCCTACAGACTACATGGGCCCAAATAGCTCGACTAAACTTGGCATAACTAGATACGAGCCTGTTCAAGGCATATCGATATTATTTCCGATAATTTCCCTTTCAGCTACTTACCTTGGAACTTAGTCCGAAATATCAAGTCCGTCTTCGACTCTGCTGCGTCTTGCTTCACGGTCACGTTCACAATAATTATAGGCTTCTCATTCAGATCTAGTATGAAACTCCAGTATTCACTTTGAATATTCATCAACACATCTTCCGCAATATCCTGCAAACATTCAACATGAGAGAGATTACCAAATCAACTTAAAACATACATTTTTATTGGCATGTTTACTGCACTGATACATTCTGAATGAACAAACTGCCATTTTTTGGAACGAAACCATGAAGCATACAATAGTGAGCTTGAGCATTTTGATAAGATTTTAATAAAACGCAAACTAATTGTTGTGCATTATTAGTCAACATATAATATGTAGATACTAACAGTGTACAACAACATCCTTTAAAGGATTTTGTAAAATAACGATTACATTTGAACATTTGGTGGGGGCATGCCCCCTTTCCAGTTTTACATACCATTTGATCAATTACATATTATTGGGCAGCTCTGATTCCAAATCAGCACATAAATATGTTGGTTAGACTAGACGTGAACAAACACCTGTATTCATGTTTTTTTTTCTAAATTGCTGCATCATATTATGGATTCATGTCCGTAAATGGTGGTATCGGAGTTTTTTTAACATATAAATATGGCCATTTCAACGTGTAAAAGAACGCATTTTGAGGGTCACTTCTAAATTGCCCAAACTGAAACGGTCTCTGAATTTGTTCTACTGGAGCACGGCATGGCCCTAAATTTGGCATCCTGCGCTGCCAAGAAGCAAACTATTTCCCGTCCTAATTTATATTCCTGTTTAAATGTTCTCACCGTAGACTGCTCGTTGAGACCTTCTGGCTTGCACGTAATCTTCATATCCCCTTTGCCGACGTCAACGTGAACCTCGTTTTCGGGGCAAGCTGCCTCATAGTTAAATCCTTCCTCCTTTGCATACACATCCTATACGACAAGACAATTCAGTATTACATGTACATTAGTCGCCATCGTATACAAATATCCAAAATGTCATCTTGGAAAGTCATGTCATTGCATCATTGTGCCCTCCCGGCAGAACGTCAATTGATACGAATGGAAAGTGTAGTTGTTTGTTTGAAAATGAATGTCAAGTTCATCGCTGGGTCACCACGTAAACGCATTTTATCTAAAGTTGTTGACTTTGTGAAAACAAATGTCCCATGCAGTCACACATGCCCTTCAAGGTTTCCCATAACAGCATCTGATTGGCCTAAAAGCTTTGTAGAATGCAATGAAACGAGACTCTTTGGTGCCAATCTCATATATAGCTACGCCGTGAGAATGTGAGACAATACGTGGTAGTACTCGGTGTTTGGGCAACTTATGGGAAGGCAGATCAATCCCCCCCTCCCCCCCAAAAAAAGAAAAATAATATAATAATAATACAAATAAAAATAAATAAATAAGTTAATTAAAAAACAAATAATAATAATGAAAATAATAATTTAAACAAATAAATAAATACATGACTAAATAAATGAAAAATAATAAACAATCAATCAATCAATAAACAAATCAAGTCAATACAAAAATAATAAACAAAAACAATATTAGAACAATAAATAAATACAAATAATATAAGTCAGAGTAATATACACACGTTATAGGTATGTACTTATCTAACGTAATGCTTATTATAAATCGTGTTTACCATTTGACTACCGAGGAGATAGTTGAAAATCCTGATGCGGAGTATTGGCTGATTCTCGGCTGGCATACACTTTGGAAGAAATGGTGCACATGCATACCGTTTGCTCCATCCCAGGAAGCCTTTGATCCACAGGATCACAAAGTTCAAAGAGAAGCTCTCCAGAGAAAGCTTTATACTCTCCTTTGAAACAATATAACTGCCTGCACCTATTGTGATGGGTGTGTAGTCGGTTCCTGATATTAGAAGATAGAACACAACATATTAGTGTGTCAAGATTGTTCAAAGTACTAAATATGAACATAAATTAAAACATGTTAAGGAAGTATTGTTAACCCCTGTTAATTGCTTGGTCATTATTTTTAAAGTCAGACCACATCTACTTAGTTAGAGAGTTGAATTATCCATTCAATTATACTCTCCATTTAGTTGATAGATTGTAGGTATACACAAAATTGATTGCATGAAACAAATTCATAACAACACCGATAAATACTAATGAGATTAAGTGTCATTGAATTGATTTTGTTTACCAACATACGATAAATGAAATAAATTTTCGGACAATAAATTGGATTCTTATTTTGCGCCAGTTTAGACCCTATTGATATAATGAGCGATCCTTTCAAAATTAAAAATTTAAAATGAACAAGCAACCTACCATCGTCACGTCTTTGGTAAAGCAATACATCAACGTTGGACAGATCAGCTATAATTGCGCAATGAGGCATCGTCAGTGTGAGTGGCTTCTTGAAATCCTCTCCGCTATGGGTAACTTGGAAACCAAAGCTTGCAACCATCTCGTTCTTCTTCAAGTGGATGTCATCTGGGAATTCTGTTAGAACCCTAAGGGAAACCTTTTGCTTCTTCCCTGTAGCTATCGCACCAGAAGGTATAGTTAACTTGAAACCAAACGCATCCACGTGAAGTTCATCTCCAGAGTCATCAACAACTTTGGTTTCGTATTCGTAGTCTGCGTATGCGAGAGTCAGACGTGTTGTGTGATTAAAGGTGTATAACACTTTCAATATACAATGCATTTATATTCATGTAATAATGTTTGTATAATGTGCATGTCACATATGTCTATAACCGATGTAACAAACTAAGATAGAAAAGAGAAAGGTTCAGCACACTGCGTATTAAATACTTTACTTTAATTTACAAAATGCAGAATTCCTTTCACTTAACGTGTTAAATATTTCCGGGTACGGCTCGTTATTTTAAAGATTCGTTATTCCGAACACACACATTTCGCAGACCTAAGCTTCGTCAAATGAAATACGTTTCGTTAATCGGAACATTTTTTTTGCATATTTCCGAAGGTTCGCTTTTCCAAAGGTACATTTATTAACGAAACTAAAATTGGGTACGATATTATGAAGGTTCTTTTATCCTAAAATGAAAGGGGGTTCGTTAATCCGAAAAGGAAAAGAGGTTCGTTAGTCCAAACATGAAATAGGGTGTGACCCCTTGTCTACGGGAACTGGATGGGTTGTGTTTAAAGTCTATGGAAATTTCAGAAATTCGTAGGGAACGTGTCCGAAAATGATTTGAGGTTCGTATTCAATCCTTCGGATAGACAAACCTCATTATGAAAGCGATATAAAAAACTGGATTAAATAACCTCATTTAATTTTCGGATTAACGAAGAATCTGATTATCGAACCCGATTTAATTTTCTGAGAAACGAAAAAAGGAACCTTCGGAGTAACCGACCTTTCTGAATAGCGAAAATTTGGGATAACTAGCTGTAACCATGTTCCCTTGAGCATGTTGGGTATCACTAATAACACAAATAGACAATGTTTTTATTTAACACCACTATCAACTGCTTAGACAGACCACTGGAGGCAGCCATGTTTTCCAATACTAATAATAATAATGGTGGCTACTTATATAGCGCACGTTCCGTCTTTCGAACGGCATCTGATCGTGCACTAACAAAAACGGTTACGTAACCGCTGGTAATCCTGCTGCGAGGTCAAATGACGTGTAATATATTACAGTTAGAACACATTGCCGCCTGCTGTGTTCAGTCAAAACAAATTAATGTGGTAAACAAAATATTACTTATTCCCATAAAACGAAATATAGCATATACGACTATAAGTAACCAACATTGTGCAAAAACAGTTAAGCGACCATGCGAGGGTTTAGTTTCCTTTACATACAATGCGAGGATATCATCACTAGTGACTTAACAAACGGAAAATCGATTGACCCGATTCAGTAGTTTGGTTTATTATATATTCTTACCAACACGAGATGACTTTTTAATCTAAATGAAATGTAGTTGAATAATAATCTATTAATAATTACCAAAAACACAAAACGTTAATTGAAGATACAGGTGTAACCCTGTGTAATATTTTACCATAAAGGCTTTTCAGGTCCTTTGTAGTGCCTCCATGCTCGGTGCATGGCCAGATGGTCCTTGACTGGCAGTCAGGTCGAGGACAGTCAAAGATTACTTTTCCTTGGTATCTGTCCCCCATCCAGCCACTGCAAAGCTCATTCAATTCTGCGCAGACCTTTTGAATAATCTGGACACCATGACATTGGTGACACAATAAAGGAGTTTATACGCATCGGATTGACATAGGATATTCACAACATTGACTCCATGATCATTCAATGTGATTAATTGTTATATTATCCATTTAACTTGATTTTTTGTATCATTACTTTTATCAAGAAAGCCTATAGAATTGTAATATATATTGATCGGACACGTTCTTAATGATTTCAGTAAATCTGTCATATATTTATTTACACACGAGTTATTGTCTGAACAATATTAATTGCATGACCCTATTTGCAAAAATTAGCAAAAATATATAAATATTTGTAAATATTTTAGCTCTTTCTGAACCGATTATGATCAAATCGAGTTTGTACTATATCCTGAAATGACATGCTCTTCCAAATAATACACTACGTTACATATATCAATACCTCTCAAATTAAATTATTTTTGAAGCGCCTTCTAACCAAAAACTATACAAGCTCCTTAACAGACAAGTAAAAATATTCGAAATAACACAGAAAATACCCTCTTGACTGCTGTATGATCCGGACTCTTCCCTTCACTAGCGCCACGGTCTCCGCTCTTCCTGGCTGTGGACCCGATTGTTGTATGATCCGGACACGTATCTTCACTAGCGACATGATCCCCATGTTCAATGGCTACGGACTTGACTGTTGTATGATCCGGACACTTCTTGTTACAGGCGCCATGGTCCCCTGTTTCACCAGCTATCTCTTTGTTGCAAATTGTCACCTGTTTCATGGAATTGAACTTGTTTGTTTGTTTGTTTTTATTTCCGTATAAAAAGTCAACATCATAACAATACATGAAGATTCATATATACAAATAAAATAATTGTACAAATCATACATGAATAAACAATATACAAATCATGAGAAAAAAAAAACGGCTGGATAACCCATTTTCAGCTGTGGGGGATTATACCCTACTGCTGTTCTTCCATGGGGACCAGATAAGATACAAGGGGAGGAAATATACAGTATACCAGAAAGACCCAACCGAAAAAACAAAACAAAAACAAACATCATAATACAAAATACACACACACACACAAAATAATATCCCTGTAACTAACGATAATTTTAAACATTAAACCAAAGCGTATAAATGAATATCAACTTTTTAAAAAGGGTAAGGATATCTATCTTAAAGTTTGAGCAGATGCTGTTTAAATGTGTGTAAAGTTGCTGCATTACGAACAATCAGACAATGGGGTTTAATTAATTGAATAGACTAGATCCGGGGGTTTCGGGGTTTCGGAAGAGCTAAATTATCACCTGCACGTAAATAGTACTCACTCCTTTTCCATTCTAAATGTATTCCCATATACTTTGGAGTAAAACCATGTACAATTTTATACATCGTTACATGCATATGATTTCTTCGGCGATTTTCTAATGTTTCCCAATTTAATCTATTGTTAACCTCTTCAGTCGAGACGTGTAAAAGTGGATTTATTTTCAAAATAATTCTTCCGGCCCTATTTTGAATTTTTTGCACTTGATTGCGCAATGTTTGAGAGGCTGACATCCAAACAATGTCAGCATAATCAAAATGGGGTAAAATTATACTTTTATATATTAATACCAAACTAGATTTGTCTAAGAAATGTCTTAACCGACTTAAAAAAGAAACCATTTGCCCATTTTTTTTGCATAAACAAGTAATTTGTTCATCCAATTTCAATTAATTATCTATAATTAATCCAAGGTATTTAGTAGTTTGTACTTGCTCAATTACATATTTACCTATTTGCAATTTTAATTCATCACATTTATTTAACATATATCGTGATGCAATTAGCATACAGACAGTTTTATCGTAATTCATTTTCAATTTGTTGCGTTTCATCCACTTATCCAAAACAAGTAATTCCCGAGTTAAAATTGATTGTACTACTTTAGGATCTTTATGAGAGAAATAAATTGCTGTATCATCAGCGTACAAATGGGTGCTACATTTATCAAATATACATGGCAAATCATGTATAAATATAACAAATAATAAGGGCCCTAGAAGTGAACCCTGCGGTACTGCGGTGTCATTAATCGAGGTCAGTATCTTCCTTTCAGACAAGTAGCTTCTAAACCACTGTAGCGTATTGTCAGCAAGACCAAACAAAGACAATTTTTTCAATAGACATTCATGATCTACCATATCAAATGCTTTTTGAAGATCTACATACACAACACCGGAATAAAGGCTTTCATCCATGGCTTTAAGCCAGTCATCTGTAACTTTAACAAGAGCGCTGACTGTAGAGTGTTTTTTCCTAAAACCTGATTGATGTGGAGAAAGAAGTTCATATAAATTTAAGTGATTCAATAATTGATTTTGAACGATTCTTTCAAGAATTTTCGAAGCACATATTAATAATGATATGGGTCTATAATTATTGGGAATAAGCTTCTCCCCTTTTGTATATAATGGTATAATTTTGGCTATTTTCCATTTTGCAGGAACCTCCTTATATGTAATCGACATATTAATAATGTATGTTAATGGCTTTATAATTGCATCTGCTGATTTTTTCAATATTTCGACTGAGATGCCATCAACACCAGCTGACCTCTTATTAGGAAAGGCCATTAATTCTGTATGGACATCAGTTTCAAGTACTGGTGATAATTCAAATAAATTATGTTTGGTTGCATCTAACTATCATTACGTACTTTGTTTTTCGTGTAGCACTTTACAAATACCCAGCAGCACGATCTGAAATTTCTAAAAGAAATGATAATGAATTGTGTTCTTAAATATTTTCATTTCAGTTTTAGTTCACCGATTGCAAATTTGAAGAGCTTAGTTCCAGGAGGCACTAAATCGACTTTCCATAACAATGTAGGTAACGATATCATTACATTGATAAGCTATTAAGCTATCTAAATATTCAATTTTTTAGAAAAAAATAACACAATACAAATCAAGATATTGAATATTCCATTTCCATTTTCGCATACGCAAGTGTATGAAGTTTGACAAAAAAACCTGCCTTTCTCCAAACTTTTGGAAGGTGGATCTAACGCCTTTTGGAATTAAACTCTTTTATTGTTGAAATGAAAAATATAGCCCTGCACATGTCCGTTGTTTAAAGACAAACGTACAACATTACCAGAATTTCGTTCTTTTACATGATGAACATAATGAAATACCTTAATAAATGTCTCTGGGAAAGACATCATCTGGATGAGTACGTCATTGTTCGTTTCTTGCAGGACGATTCCGTGGTGATAGAGCTTTACTTTAGGACCAAACCTGCGAGCCATGCGACACATGAGACGGTGGAAGAGACCGACTGCAGAGAGGGACACAGGCGAGGAAAATGTGAACATATAGATTTTGAACCAATACTTGTTGGTGTGTATAACAATTTAAGTTCAGTTATTTAAATTTGTAACAACAGTTCTATTACATAGCATTGGTCAAATAGTGCTTATGTGTGTCAAATTAAACTAGCTAAGTACAATGAAAACTAGAATCAGAAACAGTAAATAATACATTTGTAAATTGAGAGATCAACTGAAAAACAGTGCTTGTACATAACTCATCTAGAATAAGAGTCAGTCATATTCTTATAAATTTTCCTAGTAAAATAGTTTGAGTCACTTTCTATACTTCATACAGCAGAAGATAAACGAATATCTTATGCATTAAGCACGAAATATAATGCCGTATAAAATAACAAAGTAAGCAAATTTTACCCGGGAACCCCTTCTCTAGACTGGCGTAGAAGGTGAAAGAATCTGTCATCATTGGAGTTCTGATTTGTTCCGCCGTGTTCTTTGGATTCAGTAGCGAAGGCACGTAGAATCGTTTGCAAGTAGATGACACTTCCGAGTCGAAGCAAATCAAATTCAGCCTCATCATGAGGTCAATTAGCCGGTTTTGTGTCTCAGCTGGAAATCTTCTCCAGACATGTCTGATGAAGCTTTCTTCCAATATTCCATTTTCCTGTATATTGTTCCAGGCGATACTTACCATATGGTTCTGTTAAAAAAAAAGAAAAAAAAAGAAGAAGATACATATAGATATAGATAATAAATGAAGTTTTAACCACGAACGTGATGTTTTACTACACTGTCCTTTTGGTAAAAAGCACATCTCCAGCAACGTATTGCTGTGGCAAACAGAATGTCTTTCTCTTAAAGTATACAATATCCCAACCATTATACATGTATGTGGGCGATAATACAACTTTATCTAACACATGTTACACGTAGTCCTTGAATACGTTCTCGTTACTTGTATAATGTCATGGAGCCAATAAATACATAATTCAAATGTTGTAATATGTAAACACGTACTAAACATCTGGGAACCGTGTGGCCTACTTGATGGAGATTATATCATCGTGTTCAAACAACTGTCACAATCATGATGTACTGACCGTATCTTCTGGTTCAAAGATGGTGATGACTTCCTTGAAAACGTCGACGAGCCACTGAGGATCTAAAATGACTAGGTCAGTGAGATCATCACTGACGTCACCAAAATAGATAATCTCCCCGAGATCGTGGTAGAACGTCAACATAGTCATCAGATCACTTTCAATTCCAAGTTTAGCAGCAGTGGCTTTGATCTTGAAATAACGATATAATACCAATGCAGAGTACTAACACCGCCCTACATTCGTATTGCTTTTGAGCAAGATTTTTGTTTTATCATTTGAAGAATCACGGTACTTCTTATAATATCTGATATATGTAACAGTTATACACATCCAACGTTGCAATATGAATAATACATCATTTGTAGAGATCTAAAATAAAATACTTCTCAATAATCAGTTTATATTTTGCAGTGCCTGACATACGTTACGGATTTAAAAGCTAGCATCATGTGTGCATGTTTAAAACAAACTGTATTCAACAATTGTATACATACGTTTTCATGAATATTTGGCGAGTTAACGTTATGTCCTTCCTGATGGTTTGCGTATACCACAATTATTTAAGAATGATACCAAATATCAGATCAGGAATTGTTTTACATTCTCGAAACCAGAAAACGTTCCTAGCAAATTTAATTATAACGAAACTGTTCTTTCACGAGCTAGAAGTGAGAAATATAGAAACATAGGTCTGATATTATAATATGTAATCACCTACACTCTATTAGCTTACTTATCTTTGAATCAATATCTGATAGATAATGCTTGTCAACGGCATTCAAATCACGTGTTGTAAACCTAAAGTAACATACCTGTTCTAAATCCTTCATTGGATTTTTGGATCCAGGTTTGATTTCATCCTGTACGAACTTCATCCATCGTAGAGGTATGTCTTCCCCAATGTAAGCAGCGTCTAGGGCAACCTCGACGATCTTGTCTTTCAGAGTTTGTATCTGTTTAGGTAGAGGAGTTTAAGAGAAAAAAGGAAACTAGTAACTTTTAACAAATCAACCAAACTCATATTCATATACAGTGCCTCTT
>JBAMJV010002203.1:0-255000 GCA_037951105.1 Echinarachnius parma | reverse complement strand
CCCTAACCCTTCTACACAAAATCTAGTTCAGTGGAGTAATACAGTTTACAAAACATCTATAACCACTTTCGTACCTTGCCAATACTAGGGAGATCGTCTGGAACGGCCGTCTCATGAAGATCTTTGCTTAGGTCAAAGGCTAGGATGTAAATAGCTCTCCAAGTCAGAAATACCTGAATACATTAAATCAATCATTGTTTACTATCATTAATGAACATATCATTTGTAATTCGATGCAAAGTAAGACGTGAGCAAAGGAAATTTAATTTAAATTTAACTGATTGGATTGGGATTCAAACCATCAACCTCTGAACTCATTGGCCGTAGCTATACGCAAACGAACTACGAAGTGCCCTACATCGGTGGTAGCAGCTATTTCCAACCAATGGCAATGCTATTAAATTGGATTTCTAAAAGTGATAAACAACGCGAGGAAGGAAATCAGGAGAAAGGGAATTCATGCTTGTTCACAAAAACTGACCAGGTACAAATATAAGGTTGCCCTTCCAAAATAAAACAAATTAAATGATCATGGCAATCGCATAGGGTGTCTTTTCCAATGAAAAACGATACCAAGAACAGTGAATTCGGTCGTGTAGTTTTTGTTTTAGGGCGCTGTGATTGACACCCTGTCAGGTTCGCTTTTTTGTCAATTTTACCAAGTCAGTGCTTGATAAATCGCACTTACTGCCATTCAAAGCATTGAAGAACGAGCAATACGCAAGCTATTGTTAGTGTGCTTTCAGCTGTGTTCCGAGAGAATGGGCATAGTTGTCCGATGGTATGACTGTAAAAAAGTGCGATTTATCAGTCTGTGACTTGGTTAAAAATGACAAAAATGGGAACCTGATATGGTCTCTCTTCAGACGTCCTACAACAACAACTACTCTACTCGTCCAAAATTACAGTTCTTGGAATCGTTTTTCATTGGAAAGGACACTCTATCCAATGGACATAATCGTTTTGTTACTATATTTTGGGGGCTAAATTAGACCCCCCCCCCCTCCCCCGGGCTATGCAGTTTCAAAATAGCCCGGGCTGTATAATATTAAGTGCTGCGTCAATTTATATTGTTTCATTCTGCAAATACCATGTACAAATACAAATACAACTGTGTGATACGGTTCGACGTACAGTAGTCTCAGCTGAATTGTGTAAGATTTTGCAAGGTATATATATTGTGCACATTTCACAGGTGTACAAGATAATGTGCTGAAAATGTCCTTATCACATACACCCCTTTAAATGTTACCCCATGAAGAGGAGAGAACTGATATACCATTATTTTGTTTACGCAGAGTCATATCTGAAATACCTACCTGATGTGTTGTGTAGTATGTTTCATGTCCAGCAAAATCCCAGATGGTGAAAATCAGTTTGTCATCCTCAGTTTCTGAAGAAGCTGTTGTTACTTTATCTCGAACGAGTCTCAGGATGTCTTCCTCAGGTTTTCTAGATTGTCGAGCTTTCGTCTTCGGCCTAGTATTCTCAACTGGTGGAGATGATAACACTGGCTTGAGTGACGGTTAAAAATCAGTAACACTTACAGATAAAAAACACACTAAAGACATTTATCTTTATTACTTTCTCTACATGGTAATTGTTTACATGTAGAAAGTAAATGTTGGTACTTAATGATATCCATATTTGAGGAGAGTTGATAGTACGATATGATTACCGTAACCATAATCCCCTGTCATATACAGAAAATAGCTGTCACAGCAAGAAGCGTATTAATAAACATATATAGTGCCATACGTAAATAGTATGTTGATTACTTACATGTAAATAACTTAACCTAAATTCGAAGACTAACCTACTTTTCATTATAGATCAGAGAGGTTATATTAGACATTGGTTGATGTTCAATTGACTATACAAATACTCAATATAAATGATTACCTTTACTGTCTCGTTTCGTTTCTTCGAGTGTGGAATCTTCAATGAAAATGAAAGTACGTGGTAAACTGATTAATGCTAGATGTATGTAAGCTGATCCAAACAGTTTATATATAAATACTTTTGCTGTTTTAAATTTGTATGAAAAGGCAAATGTACGAAAAAACTTTCTTTAGACAAGTAGATTTAATTATCATTGGGTTAGTGCCCGGTTTATATAGCTTCTGACTATCCGAGCAATGCAAATGGTTTTATGGGAACGTCCCTCATTCAAGGGTCGTTGTGGCTCCTTTTTCTGATACACCATGTAGACAGTCACAAATGACACAATTTGACTCGTGCATAACCTCTGGGTGTTGTTCATATGGTTTATCTCTTTAACATTTTTGTTTTGCACAATGTTGTTTAAAAATATTATTAAAAGACTTTAAAAATTTAAATTATTGACCGACAAGCTTTCGTCCCTAACTGGATACTTTCTAAAGCCAAGTAACTTGTGAGACTGCTTGAGTGCTAAATAAGATTTGTGGATTTTGACAATGTTTCTAGATTCATTTAAGCTAATTGCGAAAATACCTCTCATCTGTGATTCACGCAAGCCAGGTATAGGACCGGAACCCTTGGTTTTTACTTTTTCACTGAAGTCTTCTTTTTCACTGAAGTCTCCTTTTTCACTGAAGTCTCCTCTTTCACTGAAGTCTCCTTTTTCACGGAAGTCTCCTTTTTCCTAAACTCAATGATACATGAAATGTAAGTGTTATGGATCTATAACTTTACTAAGCTGTCAGTCGTACTGCAAATTGTATTAAACAAATATTTCAGTTGGGAGCTTCACATCATACAAATAATATAGTGAGATAATGTACATTACACGCTTGTCTATACAATCATACAAATAAACACTGTTATTAATTGTTGTTTATTTGTTTATTTTTTCAATTTCCGTAAAAAACACATGCAAACTAAATTTAAATATTTTCAATTAAAATTAGAACAATACAGGCAAACTCACATTAGTAAGAACAATATAGATCAAAGCCAGATGCAACGGATATGATATACAGATGGAGATTACGGTTGGATAACCAATATTTAGCTGTAGAGCAGTATGTCCTCTTGTTGGTCCTCCATGAGGATCAGATAAATTCCCAGTTATCATGCTTTGAATACAAGTACATTTGATGAGAAATTGATAGAAGCATGAATCTAAATGATCAACAAGTGACATGACTTACCGCCATTGCCCTGAGCTTCTTTAATACGGCATTTGCCACATCTTCTTTGAATGCTATATAAATTAATGTGAACAAACATATTCAATAAAAGATCACGTTAAATGATAGGAACAATAAACATTACTTTTAACATGGAACCGATTTAACCAATTCATATCATTGGATGATGCTACTAATTACTCCTTAAACTTACGCATTTAACTACGGACTATGAGCTGAAACATTGACGAACTTTAAGTGTCAGTATGAGTTAATTATTTGTTTTGGACGGTTAATGACTTTCGATTCTGAAATATACACTCCATTTTCAATAAAATAGATTAAAGTTTGAATAGATTTCGTCAATATTTGTTTCATGTAAAACAGACTTGAATAGATTGCATAAAAGACCTTTATATACACAAAACTAATTTCTCATTATTCTAATACAAATCTATTTGCCTCAATACAATCGTACAATACAATACCTAACCTTTAAAAATACAAAAAGTAACGTCAAAAATACCTTCTGCATCCGTCTGCAAGGCCCTAGCCGGTTTCAGGTTCCATGATATCTCACTTGCCTCCACAGTTTGCATACCGATACTGACTCCATCGGTTATCTTCTCTTTCGGATCAAACCTGTATTAGGCCAAATGGAAATACAATTTCCAGCCATAGTGTAACGAGTCTCTACTACTATTGGGTCCTAGATCATCCAGTACGTTATGTCTCCGGTGACCGGTTAGACTATGACTGGTTGTCAATAGACCCTTTGTCCTGATGTCTAAGCAGAACTAGGATGGGTTGTTTGAATAATAAAACAAATATGTCATGTTAGCCCGGATTCAGCTTGTGCCATTGATTATAATTATCAGGCTTCTAGGAGTTATGCTCCCTGCTCCCTGCGAACGGGTTCATATTATAGTGGGCGGCCGATTTGGTCTGGCCCGAATATTTTACTTTCCGTTTCACGAGAAAACCCCGAAGGAAATGTCTTCACTACTTTGCTGTTTGAAACATTATAATTATGATTGCCCGAATATGACACAATATTGTCTGAAATTGACCTCATTTTGCCCGGATTTAAGGTGATTCTCCCCAAATGTTGCCGCTTTCCAACCTGTCATGTGGCTGCGACCCCCTAGCGTCTCTTCACCAGCATTTGCAATTCTTAGCGCGCTTGACGAGCGTTTTCGGAAAAGTAGGATACTGGGGCATGTTTAATATATAGATTTCATAAAAAAATGTATGCACTTATAATAAACATCGATTTGAAAATGATGACTTGTAAAACATTTAGAATATATCTGTACAGTAAAAAAAATATATATATATATAAACACTACATACATCTCCCCGGTGAGTACTTTTTGGAGACTCGTCTTTCCGACTCTTTTCTGTCCCACGATCATTAATCGGGTTTCGTAGTTGGCCTTAGTTCCCTCTCGCATTGCTTCATGATAAGCCTTCAGAGCTTGTGGACCTCGAGCTAGAATCTCCAGTGGAACTTTGTAATCTGGATTGATTCAGCGAAATTCAGAAAAAATATATATTTGCATATTAATTTCATTAATATAGGAAGATAAACATAATATCTCAAGATATTATTTATATATTATAACATTGTTAACATATTATTGGGCGCTTTATGCATTGAAGGGATATATGAACATCTATTATGTGTGCCTGTTCCAAAGAATGTCATCGATGTCGGATGTTTGACTCAATAGCAGTAAGAATCATAAATTTAACATAAATGTTTCCTTACGACTTCATTACTCAACAGATTGGGGATAGTGAACGTAAATGGTGGACGTAATTGGGAGATGTGTCGGAGTTATGTAAGTCAAGATTTTTTACTTATTCATAGCTCGTTATATCCCCGACAACCGCCAAAAGCTTGTCCACTGTCCACTTGTTTGATGTTATATTCTTACTGGTTATATAGTTATGCTTACCTTTCCCCCCAGATTTCTGCATTTCGTCGCTATCTTGGGGTCCAATGTTCATCTCTATATCGAGCTTATTTTTCTGCGTGACTAATCCCCCATCATTCCACCTGTTAACATCAGCCCCCTGACATTTCGTCGCGTTAAGATCTGCATCCTCATTGTTTTGAACAGCCCCTTGACTTCTCAGATATTTCACTATATCGAGATAACAATTCTGGAAAGCTACATACAGGGCTGTATGTCCTTCAATGGATTGCTTGTTCATCTCAGCTCCTTGACTTATCAGGTATTGCACTATATCGAGATGACCTCTAAATGATGCCGCATGCAGGGCTGTCCACCCATCGATGTCCACCTTGTTCAAGTCAGCCCCTTGACTTATCAGATATTTCACTGCTTCGATATGGCCGTACCTGGATGCTACATACAGGGCTGTTAAACCATTCTCGTTTTCCTTGTTCACCTCCGCCCCTTGACTTATAAGATGTTTCACTGTCTCGAGTTGTCCATTCTGTGCTGCTTCATGGAGATCTGTGAATCTATTCTTACGTTCCCTGTTTACTTCAGCTCCTTGACTTCTTAGATATGTAACTGTATTGAGATGACCTCTTTGCGATGCAAGGCTTAGAGCAGTATATCCGGTTTTACTTTTCACCCCAGCGCCTTGATCTATAAGATATTTCACTATTTCGAGATGACCCTTCATGGATGATACAAGAAGGGCTGTAAATCCGCTCTTTGTCTCCTTGTTTACCTTCGCCCCTTGACTTATAAGATATTGTACTATATCAAGATGGTCGTTCTGGGATGCTATATACAGGGCTGTAGTTCCACTTTTGTTTCCCTCGTTCACCTCAGCGCCTTGACTTATCAGATATTTCACTATATCGAGATGGCCGTTCTGGGATGCTATGAACAGGGATGTATGTCCACTTTTGTTTCCCTCGTTCACCTCAGCGCCTTGACTTATCAGATATTTCACTATATCAAGATGGTCGTTCTGGGATGCTATATACAGGGCTGTAGTTCCACTTTTGTTTCCCTCGTTCACCTCAGCGCCTTGACTTATCAGATATTTCACTATATCGAGATGGCCGTTCTGGGATGCTATGAACAGGGATGTATGTCCACTTTTGTTTCCCTCGTTCACCTCAGCGCCTTGACTTATCAGATATTTCACTATATCAAGATGGTCGTTCTGGGATGCTCTGAAAAGGGATGTATTTCCATCATTGTTTCCCTTGTTCACCTCAGCGCCTTGACTTATCAGATATTTTACTATATCGAAATGGCCGTTCTGGGATGCTATGAACAGGGATGTATGTCCATCATTGTCTTCCTTGTTCACCTCAGCGCCTTGACTTATCAGATATTTCACTATATCGAGATGGCCGTTCTGGGATGCTATGAACAGGGATGTAACTCCATCATTGTTTCCCTTGTTCACCTCAGCGCCTTGACTTATGAGATATTTCACTATATCAAGATGGTCGTTCTGGGATGCTCTGAGCAGAGATGTAGTTCCACTTTTGTTTCCCTTGTTCACCTCAGCGCCTTGACTTATCAGATATTTCACTATATCGAAATGGCCGTTCTTGGATGCTATGAACAGGGATGTATCTCCAGTATTGCGTTCCTTGTTCACCTCAGCGCCTTGACTTATCAGGTATTTCACTATATCAAGATGGTCGTTCTGGGATGCTATATACAGGGCTGTAGTTCCACTTTTGTTTCCCTCGTTCACCTCAGCGCCTTGACTTATCAGATATTTCACTATATCGAGATGGCCGTTCTGGGATGCTATGAACAGGGATGTATGTCCACTTTTGTTTCCCTCGTTCACCTCAGCGCCTTGACTTATCAGATATTTCACTATATCAAGATGGTCGTTCTGGGATGCTATATACAGGGCTGTAGTTCCACTTTTGTTTCCCTCGTTCACCTCAGCGCCTTGACTTATCAGATATTTCACTATATCGAGATGGCCGTTCTGGGATGCTATGAACAGGGATGTATGTCCACTTTTGTTTCCCTCGTTCACCTCAGCGCCTTGACTTATCAGATATTTCACTATATCAAGATGGTCGTTCTGGGATGCTCTGAAAAGGGATGTATTTCCATCATTGTTTCCCTTGTTCACCTCAGCGCCTTGACTTATCAGATATTTTACTATATCGAAATGGCCGTTCTGGGATGCTATGAACAGGGATGTATGTCCATCATTGTCTTCCTTGTTCACCTCAGCGCCTTGACTTATCAGATATTTCACTATATCGAGATGGCCGTTCTGGGATGCTATGAACAGGGATGTAACTCCATCATTGTTTCCCTTGTTCACCTCAGCGCCTTGACTTATGAGATATTTCACTATATCAAGATGGTCGTTCTGGGATGCTCTGAGCAGAGATGTAGTTCCACTTTTGTTTCCCTTGTTCACCTCAGCGCCTTGACTTATCAGATATTTCACTATATCGAAATGGCCGTTCTTGGATGCTATGAACAGGGATGTATCTCCAGTATTGCGTTCCTTGTTCACCTCAGCGCCTTGACTTATCAGGTATTTCACTATATCAAGATGGTCGTTCTGGGATGCTCTGAGCAGAGATGTAGTTCCACTTTTGTTTCCCTTGTTCACCTCAGCGCCTTGACTTATCAGGTATTTCACTATATCGAGATGGCCGTTCTGGGATGCTATATACAGGGATGTATCTCCATCATTGTCTTCCTTGTTCACCTCAGCGCCTTGACTTATCAGGTATTTCACTATATCGAAATGGCCGTTCTGGGATGCTTTATACAGGGATGTAGATCCAGTATTGCGTTCCTTGTTCACCTCAGCGCCTTGACTTATCAGATATTTCACTATATCGAAATGGCCGTTCTGGGATGCTATATACAGGGATGTAGATCCAGTATTGCGTTCCTTGTTCACCTCAGCGCCTTGACTTATCAGATATTTCACTATATCGAGATGGCCGTTCTGGGATGCTATGAACAGGGATGTAACTCCATCATTGTTTCCCTTGTTCACCTCAGCGCCTTGACTTATGAGATATTTCACTATATCGAAATGGCCGTTCAGGGATGCTATGAACAGGGATGTAGATCCAGTATTGCGTTCCTTGTTCACCTCAGCGCCTTGACTTATCAGGTATTTCACTATATCAAGATGGTCGTTCTGGGATGCTCTGAGCAGAGATGTAGTTCCACTTTTGTTTCCCTTGTTCACCTCAGCGCCTTGACTTATCAGATATTTCACTATATCGAAATGGCCGTTCTTGGATGCTATGAACAGGGATGTATCTCCATCATTGTCTTCCTTGTTCACCTCAGCGCCTTGACTTATCAGGTATTTCACTATATCGAGATGGCCGTTCTGGGATGCTATATACAGGGATGTATCTCCATCATTGTCTTCCTTGTTCACCTCAGCGCCTTGACTTATCAGATATTTCACTATATCGAAATGGCCGTTCTGGGATGCTATATACAGGGCTGTAGATCCAGTATTGCGTTCCTTGTTCACCTCAGCGCCTTGACTTATCAGATATTTCACTATATCGAAATGGCCGTTCTGGGATGCTATGAACAGGGATGTATCTCCATCATTGTCTTCCTTGTTCACCTCAGCGCCTTGACTTATCAGATATTTCACTATATCGAAATTGCCGTTCTGGGATGCTATATACAGGGCTGTAGTTCCACTTTTGTTTCCCTTGTTCACCTCAGCGCCTTGACTTATCAGATATTTCACTATATCGAAATGGCCGTTCTGGGATGCTATATACAGGGATGTATCTCCATCATTGTCTTCCTTGTTCACCTCAGCGCCTTGACTTATCAGATATTTCACTGTATCGAAATTGCCGTTCTGGGATGCTATGAACAGGGATGTATCTCCATCATTGTCTTCCTTGTTCACCTCAGCGCCTTGACGTATGAGATGTTTGATCTGTGCAAGGTTTCCTAACGATGCTGCCTTTATAACCCCATCCTCTAACTCCTTACCAGCCATTGCGTCATCTTTCAACAGGTCTCTGAAAGAATATTTGATGGAATTTCGACATGCCTGTCTGATGTCACCCTCTGTGGCAAAGTTTCTGTTTTAAAGGAACGACAATTATCAAATATATGTTATATTCACGTATATATGATCATGTCAAAATATAGCCTATTGACAAATAGCTTCAAAGTGTTACGCACTGACCAGTCGAGCGTCACTCAATACTAGTGATCATGGTGATAATGACATGATAGTCTGTGCGTGATGTTGGTTATCCGCATTATAAATACCACGTAACACGAACCGCCATCAGAATACCAAACAATCTGAAGATATCCATTTTAGACCTTTGATTACAATACAAATGTTTACCTCCGAAATTGTCGGCTGTATTGTATAAATTATGATTTCCCACAAGTGTCGTGTGATTGATATTGCAGCTCCTTATCAATATCTCGTCCACACTTAGTTTGAGTATATAGCCTTTGAATATAAAGGTCATTACATTTTTACATTTGCGATGATAAAGTAATAGAGGAGTACTTTAAATAAACAACAACCACAAATTCTATCAAACGTGCCTAACTTGCATGCAACATTCAATGTTAAAAGTCGTATTCACCCCTTGAAATGAGAAGGGCGTTAATTTGATGCATTGCTATATTGAGTTGTGCATACCTTCTTGCATGCCGATGCATTTACATAAGTAACAAAAACACTGTATCTGAAAGATGCAAACAAAAACACTCTTCCTAGGTGTGATATATGTTGGCTGTTAGTGGTTTTTATTATGGATTGTATGTCATAGATACCCTCTGGTTTGTTCGCTTAACGCCTCATCAATGATTTTCATGCTGCATTATGTACATCTCATTTTAATGTATTATACAAAATAATAATTACATACTAATAGTCAACGTAATGTAAACCCCTCAACAAAAGTTCGGACACTCAAGTTTGATCGATCATATTTCTCGTATTTGTTAATAAGAATACTCGAAATCGGTGTCACAATAAAGCCTCATTATATACCTTTCAAACGGTGCATTATGTGTAGTGATTATGCAATTGGGGCGATTGCAGTAGCCCAGAGAATAGGGGGAGGCAGGAAGTGAAATCTCGCAAAATGGCCCCAATGCATTCAATTTACGAGTGCATGACTGTGTTGATCAGTTTTCTAAAGGTTAACATTCTATTGAATACTGCCACCCCCCATTCATCCAAATTGTTGAATTGGATACCATTTTAATGGAAATTATCCCTTCATTACGATGGCATATTAATCGTAAGGATTATGCAAATGGAGTGTGTGCAGTGAACCGGAATATGGAGATGAGTCGAGTGTGAAATATGGAGTTGACAAAAAATCAGAGCGTTGCATTTTTTTCGAGCTTTTGGGAGGATTTTTTAGCATTTCAAATAAAATATTCATGATCAAAAATGATATCAACGGAAAGCCCAACTACTCTTCTGTTTGAAAATGTGAAATTTATAATGATTTTTGTAAAGGGCGGCTGCAGGGAGATGAATGGGAGGGAGCCTCAAAAGTGACCCATTTTGAAACGCTCTGATTTCAAGGCACTATTCATACGTTTTCAATTGAATTCCTCTCATTCATGGCCAACTCATTCAAGTCGCATTACATCCTCTACACAATGGTATACAGATACCGACACCAAATCAGAGCGTTTTGAAATGGGTCACTTTTGAGGCTCCCCCACATTCATCTCCCTGCAGCCGCCCTTTACAAAAATCATTATAAATGTCACATTTTCATACAGAAGAGTTGTTGGGCTATCCGTTGATATCAATTTAAATCATGAATATTTTATTTGAAATGCTAAAAAATCCTCCCAAACGCTCGAAAAAAATGCAACGCTCTGATTTTTTGTCAACTCCATATCTTTTTGTCTGATTTCACATTCGACCCATCTCCATATTCCGGTTCGTTGCACACACCCATTTGCATAATCCTTACGATTAATATGCCATCGTAAGGAAGAGATAATTTCCATTAAAATGGTACCAAATTCAACAATTTTGATGAATGGAAAGGGTGGCAGCATTCAATAGAATGTTAACCTTTAGAAAACTGGTCAACACAGTCTTGCACTCGTAAATTGAATGCATTGGGGCCATTTTGCGAGATTTCACTTCCTGCCTCCCCCTATTCTCTGGGCTACTGCAATTGCCCCAATTGCATAATCACTACACATAATGCATCGTTTGAAAGGTATATAATGAGGCTTTATTGTGACACCGATTTCGAGTATTCTTATTAAAAAATACAAGAGATATGATCGATGAAACTTGAGTTTCCGAACTTTTTTTGAGGGGTTTAGATACATCAATTATGCAAACATGTCTTCGATCACCACACTTACCGATATGCTCTTTTTTATGTTCAAGACAAACACATAGACCCGATTAATAAATTGATTAGAAAACATATTCGTGATTTAAAACCTTACAGCCAATTCAAGTGCAGACTTTAAACGTTTAGAGATAAGTTGTTTGCGATAAGTTGTTTGCTGGGCTTGTGAGATGAATAGTCAGAAAGGACAAATATTCGGGCAAAATATTTCAGCCCCCCATGAAAAACACAACGTTCCGCTACGCCCATAATTATGTGCAAGCTCAAAATCATAGTATGATGTCAGCTGTTTTGTTTCAGTGGTGTACCCATGATGTTTTCAAGGGGGGGGGGGGGGGGCTTATTTCGTCAAAACTGTTTTTGTCAGCGGGGGAAGGGGGGGAGGGTACTATGAATCTTACTTAGCAAAACGTTTTTCGACAATGTTGAGGCCGAGACCGGGGTTCTTTGCAGTTTTGTAGTCCGAGACCATCAAAAATGTCGTTCGAAACCACTAAAAAAGTGGACCGGTTAAAATTAGAAAGGGGGGGGGGAGTTCAAACCACCCAAAACAGTCATTTTTGGGTCAAAGGGGGGAGGGGGCATTGAACCCTCACCCCCCTCCCCCTCCCCCACCCCCGGTACACCTATGATTTGTTTTATGTTCATAATCACGCTTTGTGTTTTGTTTTTGGCCGTTATATTTAGGGACGTTTACCCTCATATTTAATTAACAATTTAGGGTGTCATCATTCATATTAACCATTACAGAATTATATATTGTTTAAATAAGAGTGTGTTTTATTGTTCGGATGCCTTCGTCTTAACCCTGAAAAGGCCGGGCTATTTGAGGTCTTCCTACGGCCGGGGGGGGGGGGGGGGGCATTATGCCCCCCCCCCCCCCCCCTAAGATCTCGGCCGCGGGGCGGCCGATCGCCGTAAAAATATGCACGCATGATAAGTGCAGTGTACAGAATACAATGGTAATTTTTAAAACATTTTACCAATTCATTAATTTGCATATTTATGGTAATTTATGCAAATAAGTCATGAAATTCATATTTTTACCCATAAATCATATATTCTTCATAATTAAACTGTGGTTTTCACTACACATATATTTTAGAGAGTATTTAGAATTAACACTGTCTAGTGGATTATTCAAGTTTACAACGTCAGCGCAATAAGTGAGTGAATGTCACTTTTCATTTGCGCTCATCACGTGTGTCACATCACATTAATGTTTTATTAGCATTCACTCAGTGGACATATCCGATCACATAATTGCACATGGAAACCAACCCTTTGTCATTTTTTGCACATGTTTACACATTTAGTATATCCCTTTAAACATTGCACGTTAGTCTTTATAATGTCAATAATATCTTGCGATGTACTCGATAAATTGACTGATGATATTATTTCCGCTCCTTTTTTTTAAATATACATGCCACAGATATCAAGACTGAAGAATTACTATTCTTGTATAGCCATTGTGGTGGTGTATTTTATCTCAAATGGACTTTGCTCGCGAATAAACATAAGGTGCCTCTAATATTTATATGTGCCGTATAGCGGCAAATTAGACAAGTTAAACATACACAATTTCAAAATCTTATCAATTATCTATGTGGCTAAATGGTTAGAACACATGTACAGCAGTCTGCAGCAGGTGTGTTCAATTCACATAATCATATTTATTTGTTGTTCTCATGATCGTTTGCGTTATGTATTTCTGAATTTTTCCCCTGTTTCAATTCATGGTTGTTCTTTAGGTTTAGATTTAAATGGTTAGCTACAGTGTTGGTATATGTGGGTGTGTGTGTGTGTGTGTGTATGCGTATTTTGTAAATGGGGGGGGGGGGGGGGGGGGGGGAGGGTGCCAATATCTTACTTATCACGTGCGGAGAAATTTGATCGTCAGTTTACGGTGAAGCAATTCTTTAAAATATTTTGTTTTAAGGGGTTTCCAGATGATATTGTTGAACTTTAAATTATAATTGGATATCGACAATTCCAACATGTTTGTACATTCATCTTTTCAAAATCGAACCATTAAAAGAGAGGTCCATGATAATTCTAGGACTACTACCCCCTGGACAATTACCCTTCGGAAAATAACCCCCCCCCCCCCCCCCCCCCCCTCGAAGACAATTTCCCCCGGGGGTAGTTGTCTTGGCGGGTAATAATTGTCTGGGAGGGAAGATGGTAAATTGTCCTAGGGGGTAGTTGTCTTGGGGGGTAATTGTATTGGGGGTAACTTTTTTGGGGTTAATTTTCTTGGGGGGTACTCGTCAAGGGGTAATTGTCTTAAAGGGTAACTCTTCCGGGTGGTGATTATCCAGGGGGGAGTAGTCCGGTGCATGAGTGTAATGGAACCGAGTATGTTCAACTCCTTTGCATTCAGTAAATTATTCAATCATTCTATTCAATATACTTCATATGCAAATTGGAAAAGATTTCATAATCAGTATCAACATAAATAATTAATACTATAAATCAACATTCTGCCACTAACATGTATTTTTAAAGGGATCGAGTAAATACTTGACATCTACAAAACAATGGTAGATTTTAATTTCACACAAAATCAATCTGTTATTTTATGAAATGAAGGGTTTCATAAAGAATTCAATATTTCTTTTCATGAAAAGTGGCAATACTCACCGACAGCTCGAAAGGGTTTCAGATTACTTGAAGCCACCCATTGCAGTCACCAACAGGTCAATATTATTTGTCAAGCGGAGGGTTGCTACACCGCGGGTCGCCATGTTGAACTAGGCTAATTCGTGCACGCTGCATAACACCGATGTCAGGGGTGTCACTTTGCCACATGACCGCGATTTTTGAAGACCGGAACGACTGCTTCTCTACGTTGCACTAGGGGCTACTTAGGAACTACATGTACCAATCACAGAGCAGTTTATAGCGTAAGGTTCCTGCACTGCGGATCACCATTATGAATCAGGCTTGTGTGTGCGCACTGCATAACACCGATGTAGTAAGTAGCACGCACCGTTCGCGGGTTGTTTATCGGTTGGCACCATGCAGAGGACCGTCTGTGTGTTGACACCACGCATATCTGAGTAACGGAACCTACGAATGAATACGAAGATGAGCAAGAGTGATTTGGGATTAAAGTTAGTGCAAACTTGGTCGAGAATTTAAAAACTAATGTTTGGACCAACATCTGTTTTACATACTAAAAACTTAATCTTCAAATTTGCACCCTTTTACGATACCTTTGTGCACACTAAGGTTCCAAAATGTACTTGAAGGGTGACTTCGTGTCTGCACCACATATGGTGCAAGTCAACAATCACTGTTTAGCACCTAAAGCACACGTCCGAATCCTAGGATCGAATTCATCTTACTTATTTTTAGCATGCTCATAATGTTTATCGAATGATATACTAATTAAATGTAATGTAACAAACTAGTTCCTTACTCCCATTATGTTAATGTACTTTATCCACCTTTCTCTATTCATTCAGACTGGGTGGGGGTGGGGGATGGAGGGTGGGGGGGGGGGGGGGGGATACGACCAATCGTTGGCCGGGTCAACATGTTTAGATGGCTGATACCGATAGCAAGTGAATCTAATTACTGAATTCGCGGAGGGGGTGCGTATACACCCAACTCACCCTCTGGCCGGCATTACATCTCATTATCATATACCAAACAAGTGAAATAAGAAAACGTCATGTTGAAAAGTTAATTACATGTAATTTCACAAAATGATTGGATTACAATGTACAAACCTCTATGATTCCTTGTAGTTACTCGATAACCTCAGGTACTTTTTACAAACGTAAGTTCGATAATATAAACAACACAACACTGTTACCTTTTCCAGTAATCCAACGACGAGGGAACTGAAATATTGAAGTGCCTTTATTAGAACTGCGGTTGTGGATTGACGTGTGCATATCAACGAACGTAACCGTCCCTAACACAGATATGTAATGGTACACATAGACACCCACAACCAGTGGCGTAGCGTGGTAGGACTGATCTATTATTCGTGTGTGGTGGCGGGGGGGGGGGGGGGGGGGAAGGCACGCGAATGATTTGGTAGACACCTACTGTATTTCTTGATGTTACACGTATTTCCCCTTTGTGTATTTGTATCGTTTTGGACGAATGATGGGGGGGGGGGGGGGGGGGGCACATGCCCACGTGCCCCTTCACACTATTTGCTACGCCACTGCCCACGATCATGTCAAAGCTTATCCACTATGTAGGCAACAACTGTAGTTTTTTTTTCATGCAATTGTGCATTTTTTCCTCATTTTCCTCAGTTATCAAATAAAATACTGCTTACGTCATTAAGCACTACGCGCATCGTTGAACTTACTGAAAAGTCTTACACGATCACGAGACTAGTGCAAATAATATTGTGTAGAAATATGAATGCTTCTTTATAACGTCCTTCTGCAGGTTGCTCAGATAATAGTTCACACGTATCAGTTTGTATTCGTACTGCATGTTGTAATAGAAGCACAGGTTTGGGTTTTAAAAAAAAGTCTCTTTCATTATAATGATACTTATACCTGACAGTATTATAATTCAAAGTTAGTAAATTAATTAGGAAATATCATATAGCATGCTCGCTTACTTTTTGGTCGTATGAAATTTATCCAGCATGGAATCTTCACACACTACTCAGACGACATCAATGTACAGAAGTACCCGTTTTGGACATGTCCAAAAGTTAATAGATTCCTTTAAAGGGATAGTAGTAACTTTGTTGGCATGTGCAATGCGTGATGAATGGTTGATAAAATGTATAATGTTGTTATTTGATATGTCCACTGGGTGATGTGTGAAAATTTCAAGTTAAATAGATGTTACATGGCCGATTAAAGAGCAAAAAATGCAAAGTGATATTTACTTATATACTCATTGCACTCACTTTGTACATGGTTTCGACGATCCCGTGGATAATTAACATCAGAACACTTCAACCGTAGATATCTTTTAAGTGAAAAGGAAATTTGAAAAAATAACAACTTAAACCTGTCCCATGTTTTAATTGTTGATACGGATACACTAAGGTGTGAGGGAATCGCTAGAGTTCTTATTGGATTTTGAAGATTTGGGCAATGTTACTTAATGCCTTTAATAATCCCACTCAGCCTAAGCCGATTCAAAGTTCCCAGGCAAAACGGAGGCACATACTTCACCACTTCCTCTCACTGTAGCATCTTGTAAGCAATTGGAAGTAACCTATAGTTCTAAATTCCATGTCAACTTTTAGCAGCAGGTATTTAGGATCAGAAATACGAATTCTACGTCCTGTATCATGTCTATAACAATGCATACTAACCTCTGCATTTAAATCTCATGCCAAGTGTTACCAATTGGTAGTTAGAAGTATAAATAAAGTAAAGAAGTGGAGACCGAAAACTTTGTAGGGAATGGGACTAATCTGCCACTTAGGCTGTGTAGATGTTTGCAAAAACGGATACAGAGTTAGTAAAATATGCCTTTCTATGATCCGATATGTCCACTCTATGGTGACTAAAAAGTACATGTTATATAGATGTTATTTGACCGAGCAAAGAGCGATCATGTAAAGTGGTATAATATAATGCTAGCTCAGCTTAAACTCTATAATGTACATTTTATGTGGAAGGAATATCCTCACTTTATCGATTCATGGCTGAATGAGCACGGATTAAACACACAATTACCAATTGTCAATACTCACAAAAACTTGCGTATGTCTGTATACTGTTGTGATACAGCAAATGTGGTTGAATGCATTAATTATTATGGTTTGGAAAATAATGCTTATTGAAACTACGCCCATTTCGATTAGGAATGACTCATGTGGTTAAATGCAAGTATTGCGATCGTAACACAGTGCAATTTCAGAAGTGTCAATGCTCATAAACTGTAACAAACCGGAGTTTAATTATATAATTAATTAGTTTATGCGAGTTATGCTACGTTGATATAACGGTTACAGTCCGTTATTCCGAAGGTTCGTTATTCCGAAGGTTCAGTTATTCCGAAGGTTCGTTATTCCGAAGGTTCGTTATTCCGAAGGTTCGTTATTCCGAAGGTTCGTTGATCGGAAAATAAAATCGGGTTCGTTATTCCGAAGGTTCGTTATTCCGAAGGTTCGTTATTCCGAAGGTTCGTTGATCCGAAAATAAAATCGGGTTCGTTATTCCGAAAATTAAATCGGGCTTGTTATAGTACTATAGTTTGTGTTTTGTTTATTTAATTTACAGCCTGCATTAAGCATACCCCTCCCTCTTTGCCTCCCTTGGCCAGACCAATCAAACATTTAAGTTTATTTTATCTCTTTATATGAAATTATAGCATTATAACAAACCCAAATTCCTTTTTCGGATTAACGAACCCGATTTCATTTTAGGAATAGCGAACCTTCGGAATAACGAACCCTCGGAATAACGGACCTTCGGAATAACGAACCTTCGGAATAACGAACCCGATTTCATTTTAGGAATAGCGAACCTTCGGAATAACGAACCTTCGGAATAACGAACCTTCGGAATAACGAACCTTCGGAATAATGCAACAAATGTTCGGATTAACGAACCCTATTTCATTTTCGGATTAACGAACACTCAGGTATAGGAAATTTGCGTGTTCGGAATAACGAACCTTCGGAATAACGAACCTTCGGAATAACGAACCTTCGGAATAACGAACCTTCGGAATAACGAACCGCACCCGATATAACATATGCGAGAAGAGGGGGACGCGTTGACGTTGTTTTAAGCAGCAATGTAGAATTAGAATGTTATTGTAGTGTTTAAAATACTATTGGTATTGGTATTGTTTCCGTTTGAAATCTGCTTAGAAACAGTTCTCTATTAAGCGTCCTATAAATGTTGTATATGTGAGTATGATTTATAAGTATACATGTAATTTTAAAAAAGGGGATTCGTTCATGCATATACGGATAATTAGAAATCCATTACTACTTAATAAATATAAATACTAAAAACATTACATGGAGCAAGGCTTGTGTTTGCTAGTTTATGACATCGGCGTTTATTATAACCAATGGCTTATGCAGACTCCTTCAGACTGTCCCGAATTCAACCATTGTGGGGGTATTTCCTCTTTTTACCAAGAGTCTGAAGAATTTCACAGAAACTAGTGAAAGAAAGTCTTACTGTAAGCAATTTTCAAATATCTGGACTAAGTTTACTGATTGTGCTATTATAATGTTTAAATGCATATGTGATATATAAAGTGTATAAACATGCTTTAATATTTATGAAAACATGCATGCATACTCATACTGAAATACTTTAACATGCATAATGAACTACTAGATCATTATAGTTTGTTAAAAACATATTATCAGCCAGACAATTGGCGCCACTCTGTCACCGACTATTATAACATTTAGGATTACCTTTATGGATTGAGTTAAACGTGCATTATTTGTATGTGACTACTATATGTTATAGTTATACAGTCATACAGACTTACATTGACAACTAATAGCAGAAGTTGGCCTCTGTCTAACTTCTGTTAGTAAGTAATTTAGTACTATAGCATTAGTATAAATTCGTGCTAAAATGTTCATGTGAATACCACAATAGTTATGAAGTCATGCAAATACATGCAGGGATGACTGAACCATCACAAAGGGACGTATGTAAACAGAGACATAGAATCACTATATAAAGGTGAACTGTATTTACATAATTCTAAATTGATTTTGCAACACAACTTAAGAGGTTAGTTCCAAAAGGCATTAAATCCGATTTTCGTAAAATTGCATTTATATTAATTTATCATACAAATTATCAACTAGTTAGGTAAAAGTTCTTCCAAAAGAATCAATAATTTAATACACAAATATGTAACCTCTACAGTAAATACATTTTAACATCAACACGGAAACAAACTAAGTATATAATATTGACTTGTCGTCAATATGACCATGGCTGTGAATTGTGACAAACGGAACCGTCCAAAATACAATTATGGAATGGCACATAGAGACACCCACGACTAGAGGCGTATGATGGTAGACCTCATGTGAAGGGGCACGCGAGTGATTACTGGGGCACACCTCATGCATTTCAGTATTTTGTCACTTGTCCCCGTTCAGTGGTTGTATTGTTCTTAACACATTATTGGGGGGCACGAGACCCCGAGCCCCCTTACACCGCCATAATGTACAATGTAGTACATAATGCACAGTTATATTGTAGTCATGTTTTACGGACCGTATATGGTTTCCTTTAGACTATTGCACAAACAGAAACGGTGTCCCCGTTTGGTCCCCGTTCAGTTGTGTTATTATTGTTCTTGAGAAATAATCGGGGGCACGATACCCCAAGCCCCCCTACACCGCCATCATGTAAAGTGTATTCCATATTGTAGACTAATATTGTAGTCATATTTTTAGAACCCGTTGAATGTATCCTTTACAATATAGCACAAACAGAAATAGTGTTTACGTCAGGCCACTCCATGCCTCGTTGAATTGACTGAAAAGACATCCATTATCTGACAGTGTGTATTTGTATCTGGAGCTTGCCTAGGTAATAATTCTCACAATCTCGCTCTTTAATTAGCACATGTATATGTATTAACATAACCATGGAACAGGTTTCGGGGTTTTTCCGAAATTCTCTTTCGTTGTAAAGATTCATACCTGAAGTGTTCATATTTGAAAGTTAGTGCATGGAGTTAACAAATATCACTTTACCTGTTCGCTCAGAGCATGGTTGTACGACACTCATTCACCATGGAATTTTCACACATCACTCATTAGTCACAAATCACACAAATACGCATTTTATCAACCCTTCATCAGATTTTGCACATGCCAAGATAGTTGCTAGATTCATAAACCCTACTTAGCCCAAGTCGTTTTAAAGTCCTCAGGCGCAATGGAGGCACATATTTGTTTCACCACTTCAAAGTTATTTATGTAAACAAGAAGTACGCTATATAATTATGCAAAGATAATGCAAATTGATATTTGATAAAATATCTTTAAATCTCTCATAGAGACGTTCAAATAATAATATTTCAATTATACATGGATACATTTTTAAAAACTAACATAGTCCATGCAATTCGAATACAAGGTACTTGAAAACGTGTGGATATTATCTAAATATAAACCAACAAATAATCCCCATTAACACTATTATTCCTAATTTCGTATCCATCGTTGCAACTGTTTTGAAAAAATATGTCCACACTTATAACGTACATTGTGTCGGGAAATCAGAGATATCCTCAATTCATCGGTTCATGGCTGAATGAGCACGGATTGAAGGGATAGTTGAGTTTTGGTATAGAGGGCGCCGCACGAAATAATTTGTTTGTATGGTAATGAGAATATGAGTGTCATATTTGAAAGAGCATACAATGTTAATGAGAAAATAAACTTTATTTGATGAAAATCTGTTTAAAAAGGCTGAAATATCCATAAAAATAACCACTTGTAATAACTGGGCCCCACAATAATTCAATAATTTTAAACTAGCCATTGAAAAGAAAAACAAAATGCTTACACCTACCAACAATTTACAAATGATGTTTGCAAATAGTTGTTGATGATCTGTGTACTTAATCATTATTTTAACTAAACTTCACAATGCACAAATTTGTATTTAAAAATGATTAAATCCAATGCACTTTTGAAATGCGCCATTTTGTGTATTAATGGCTCTTTTTAATGATAACAACCTTTTTACTTTGTCGTTTGTAATGTTTTATACATTTCGAGCATGGTGGAGTTAAAAATATTAGTTTGTAATGTTATGGTGCAGGGTTTGGGTGATGATATTCAGTTTGACCAAAACTATACTCTCTCTACTAAAACTCAAGTATCCCTTTACACAATGACCCTATTTCAAAAGGCACAATAATTGCGTATGCTTGTACATTGTTGTGATACAGCATATGTGGTTAAATACATTGGCCCGAATTAGCAACTTGTGGCTCAACTTGTGCCTGGCCTAAAAAGACAAAGACTACCGGTAACACTTTGCACCAGTAAACTTATTGTGTTGTCACTATGGTCCCCGGAGATATTCTAGTTTTTTTTCGTCATTCCTTTGAAATTAAGTCATATTATAACAGGTCACCAGCAATGCAATGTCCAGGATGATCCAGGACGCAATTTGGCTCATGACAGTCTATACAAGTATGACCGCATTTCAAAAGGCAGATTGTCCAGAGTGATGTCTATAATCAGATCTCAAGGGATTGACTGGATAATGAAAGGAACCATTAGAATAACTCCGGGGACCATAGTAACGAGACATTTAGTATGCTGCTGCAAAGGGTGACCGGTAGTCTTTGTCTTTTTAAGCCAGGCACAAGTTGAGCCACTGATAATAATTCGGGCCATTGATTTTAGTTTATTGCGGTTGTAAAATAGTGCATTTTTATTTAATAATTATATTACTTCACCTAATTTAGAGAAAAAAAATCTTTAATTTGCAAAATAAATATTTTGCCGTGACTAAATCCTGGTTGTACAATTATGAGTAGTTATTAAGACGGGGGGGGGGGGGGGGGGGGGGGGGAGGTAATGTTTGTACTACGTTTAGATCCCTTTAAAGGGATCTAGTAACTTTGTTGACATGTGCCAAACGTGATGAATGGGTGATGCAATGTATATTGTTGTTATCTCATATGTCCACAGGGTATTGTGTAAAAATTTCAAGTCAAATGAACATTGTATGGCCAAGTAATGAGCGATAATGCAAAGTGATATTCAGTAACTCACTGCACTCACTTTGTACA
This sequence comes from Echinarachnius parma, assembly GCA_037951105.1. Lineage (NCBI taxonomy): Eukaryota > Metazoa > Echinodermata > Echinoidea > Clypeasteroida > Echinarachniidae > Echinarachnius > Echinarachnius parma. The sequence continues at coordinate 232,809 of JBAMJV010002203.1, read as the reverse complement.
CGGAAGAAAAACTCGCCCGGAGTTTTTCTTATCTGAATACTTCAATCATACATACCTTTGTAACGAAAGGAAAATTTGAAAAACCGAAACCTGTCCTGTGATTTTATTGTTAATACGAATACAACAAGGTATAAGGGAACCGCTAGAATTAAAATTTTATTTTGAGGATTTGGACAATGTTACTAAGTCCCTTTAAACGTTTGGGTTGAGGGTTGGTTCCCAATGCCCATGGATATTTACAATTAATACCCGATGCCCAAGGGAATGTGTACATGAACAGATACGGAATACGATAGACCATTTACATAATAAATGTTATTGCTGAGGAGAGAAAACGTTGTAACTCAACATGCTTTAATATTATTTTCTCTATCATCTAGCTATCATACTGTACAGTATGATGCGCTTCGGAATAGAATTTCTAGATTGATGGCGCAATATAAATGCTGGTCTATTATTATTAATATTATAATCAAGCATTGTTATACGTTGTCAACAACACACATACAGATACACGCACTAAAACAGACACACACACACACACACACACATACATAAACAAACGCAGTATATAGCCATCACGATAAATAACTTGGTGTTTCAATGTAGGTTTGATGGCAGTATAATTGATATTTTACTTGTAACTTTATGTATCAGATAACCTCAGGGTTGGTGCGATTTAAATGGCGTTTTAAATCGCTTGGATTAAAAAATATATATATTTAAATCACCGCTGTAGACTTGAGTGTGTTTTTTGTTATGTTTCATTTCAGCAATATTTCAAAATAGATAAATTGTGATATATTTGCCCTCTAATAAGGCTTGAAATACTGCACAATCATTAAAGCAGGGTTCAATAATTGACAATATCACTTGCCCACTTGACCAGGGCAATTGAAACTACATAAATGGTTTACTTTGGTTCCCCGGTTGCTGATTGGGCCCCCTAATTGATAAAAAACAAACATTACAAGTAATTAAAGGAAAGGTCACATTTTAAATGTATTAGAAAACAATGATTTGTTTGTACTTATTTTAATTCATGATTTCCCCAACCTTGGGCTTAGAGCTAGTTAAATTGAGCTTGCTATAATTTTTTTAGCACTTTTGTAAAGAAATCATACACATTACACGATCCAGATTCAAAATATAATCAGTTAAAAAAAAAGTAAAATGAAAGTTGTGGCCAAATCCAACTTTTGTGTATTATTTTATTATCTGTCCTTTCTTGAAATAATTATTATGCCTGTAAAGAAGTCTGACAATTTCAAAGTTGTAAAACCCAACTACCTCTTTATATACCCTATCTGAATAATTGTCAAACGAAATAATCTTGACAAAGTCTGGTAGTAATTGGAAGTCTCTAATTTCTTATGTTTTGTATTAAAAAAACAACTTCATTTTTTAATTCATATCGTGCTTGAAAACAAAACATATACATACTTATAATGTATACATAGTAAAACAAGGCATAACAACAAAACATCAATACGTACACACCAAACATAACATAAAAAGTTATGAAATTAAAGTAATGTTTTTAAGTAATGTTAATTTGAGTTAGCTTTGTTATTATAATTACAATTATATGAGAAGTGTCCATAATATAATGCCATTGCGCGATTAGTGGGCATAATGTAGCGATAGTGGGATGGATGCATTCTAGTGGGCTCCGCGCCGTATAAAACGTTCACAGTCTGAACTACCAGTGGCGTAGCGTGGTAGGAGCTAAAACAGATAAAGTCCTTCCCGTGCCAATGTTGGCACATAAGGCGGCGCCTATCTCCGATTCATTAGCCCTAGGCCAAACGTTTACTAAATGTAGCGGAATATACAGAAGGGGGCCAGACCTCTGGTAACTCGTGTGATTAACTTTCCCTTCTCCATTCTATAAATGCCGAGCGCCTGGCTAGAAGGCAGAAGGTACCATTTTTAAAGTCTTTGGTATGACCCGGTCTGGGTTCGAACCCGGAACCTCCCGTGCATGAGCCGGACACTCTTACCGCTAAGCCACCATGATCGGTAGTGTATTATCTTTGTGCGTGGCATGCGAATGATTTGGGGCACACCTAATGTATTTCTTGATTCTTGCCGCCACCCCCCCCCCCCCCCCCCCCCTCCAACTAACAGCTACGCCACTGCCCACGATCATGTCAAATTTGATCCATTATGTAGGCAACTACTGCAGTTATTTTCATGCAATTTTGCGTTTTTTTCTCTAAAGTATTGCAAAAATAAAATAGTGCTTACGTCATGGGCACTACGCGCATCGTTGAACTTACTTAAAAGAGATCCACGATCACGAGGCTAGTGCAAACAATACTGTTTTCAAATATGAATGCTGCTTTATCTATAAATTCCATCTGCAGACCTCCCTATGCAATAATTACCACACACCTCGTTGTATTTGTGATGCATGTCTCAATATAAGCATGGAACAGGTTCCGCGTTCAAAAATTCTTTTTCGTTACAAAGGTAAAGACATGAATTCATGTCAGTTGCCCAACTTATTTAACTTAGTAAATAATAAAGTTACCAGCAACCGGTTAGACCGTTTCACGCCTGTGACATTTCATTTGCCCATTGATGGTAGTCATCTGCCACCGGAGAGAGTATAACTGTTTCTTTGAATTATCCATCAATCTTTCTATTCATATGAATAACCAGGACATAAGATGGCTTGACATTTCATTTCCTTGCCGTACGACATACATTCATTATGGAATTACGACACATCACTCATCAGTACACATATCACATCACACAAATACGCATTTTAGCAACCCTTCATCATTTTTTGCACATATCAACAAAGATGACCCTAACATAAGACCTAACTATACTTAGTCAAAGCTGTTTTACAATTTCTCAGGCGCAAAGGAGACACATAATACACCAATTCTACGTCCTTTATCATGTCTACAGCAATGCGAACTAACCTTGGGATTAAAATCTCATGCCAAGTGTTACCAATAATATTGGTAGTTAGGAGCATACATACAAATTAAAGAAGTGCAGAGCGAAAACATGATAGGGGATGATCCGATATGTCCACTGAATGATGTGTAAACATTCCATGTTTTATGGATGTTATTTGCCCGAGTAAAGAGCGATCGTGCAAAGTGATATAATATTATGCTAACTCAGTTTAAAGTCTATAATGTACATTTTGTGTGGAAGGAATATCCTCACTTTATCGATTCATGGCTGAATGAGCAAGGATTAAACACACAATTACCAAATGTCAATACTCACAGAAACTTGCGTATGTCTGTAGACTGTTGTGATACAGCAAATGTGGTTGGATACAATGATTAGTGTGGTTTGTAAAATAATGCTTATTGAAACTGCGCCCATTTCGATTAGGAATGACTCATGTGGTTGAATGCAAGTATTGCGATCGTAACACACTGCAATTTTAGAAGTGCCAATGCTCAATAAACTGTAACAAACCGGAGTTTAATTATATAATTAATTAGTTTATGCGAGTTATGCTACGTTGATATAACATATGCGAGAAGAGGGGGGCGCGTTGACGTTGTTTTAAGCAGGAATGTAGAATTAGAATGTTATTGTAGTGTTTAAAATACTATTGGTATTGGTATTGTTTCCGTTTGAAATATGCTTAGAAACAGTTCTCTATTAAGCGTCATATAAATGTTGTATATGTTAGTATGATTTATAAGTATACATGGAATTTTAAAAAAGGGGATTCGTTCATGCATATACGGATAATTAGAAATCCATTACTACTTAATAAATAAAAATACTAAAAACATTACATGGACCAAGGCTTGTGTTTGCTAGTTTATGACATCGGCGTTTATTATAACCAATGGCTTATGCAGACTCCTTCAGACTGTCCCGAATTCAACCATTGTGGGGGTATTTCCTCTTTTTACCGAGAGTCTGAAGAATTTCACAGAAACTAGTGAAAGAAAGTCTTACTCTAAGCGATTTTCAAATATCTGGACTAAGTTTACTGATTGTGCTATTATAATGTTTAAATGCATATGTGATATATAAAGTGTATAAACATGCTTTAATATTTATGAAAACATGCATGCATACTCATACTGAAATACTTTAACATGCATAATGAACTACTAGATCATTATAGTTTGTTAAAAACATATTATCAGCCAGACAATTGGCGCCACTCTGTCACCGACTATTATAACATTTAGGATTACCTTTATGGATTGAGTTAAACGTGCATTATTTGTATGTGACTACTATATGTTATAGTTATACAGTCATGCAGACTTACATGGACAACTAATAGCAGAAGTTGGCCTCTGTCTAACTTCTGTTAGTACGTAATTTAGTATTATGGCATGAGTATACATTCGTGCTAAAATGTTTATGTGAATACCACAATAGTTATGAAGTCATGCAAATACATGGAGGGATGACTGAACCATCACAAAGGGACATAGGATCACTATATAGGTGAACTGTATTAACATAATTCTAAATTGATTTTGCAACACAGAGCTTAGTTCCAAAATGCATTAAATCCGCATTTCGTAAAATTGCATTTATATCAATGTATTTATCGATATCAGTACATTAAGCTATTATACAAATTATCAACTAGTTAGGTAAAGTTCATCGAAAAGAATCAATCATTTAACAAATCAAATATTTTCACGAAAATTTAATTTGTACAGTAAATGCACTTTAACATCAACACGGAAAAAACTAATACGAAATATTGATTTGTCTTCAATATGACCGCGACTGTGGATCGAGAGCATTATTAAAGCGTACCACCAGCCAAAAATAATATTCTTATTATAGAAAGGTAACATCTTTAGTATTCAATACCTTCAACAAGTTCACAAAAATATGTTTTCAGAAAAAATATATAATTGGAAAACGCATCACCATTCTCAACCCTGCGTTCATGCGGTCTGAATTGCATAGACTACATGTGCGGAGAGCCAGAGCACTCTGTGCAGAGCGAACGAATCATCCGGGATTCTATTGACGTACGTGTGAAAGCATTGGCGCACTCGCAAATGCTTGGCCCGTGTGGAACCAGGAAATAGCCGTGGTTCCGTAAGTGGTGGAAATTAATTGCTTTGTTTATGAATCACACAACCCTTTGCAAAATGTTGGGTATATATTTGATATCACAAAACGGTACCAAAACATATAATAATGTGTTGTCCTTTGCCTGGTGGTCCCCTTTAACACACTGAACCGTCCGAAATACAATTATGGAATGGCTCATAGAGACACCCACGACTAGGGGCATAGGGTGGTAGGGCTCATGTGAAGGGGCACGCGATGATTACTGGGGGCACACCTGATGTATTGCAGTAGTTTGTCACATGTCCCCGTTCAGTGTTTGTATGGTTCTTGACAAGTTATTGGGGGGCAAGAGATGCCAAGCCCCCCTACCCCGTCATCATGTAAAGTGTATTCCATAATGCAGAGTTCTATTGTAGTCATATTTCAAGCACCGGTATAATTTTTCCTTTACTATATTGCACGAACAGAAATAGTGTCCCCGTTCAGTCCCCGTTTAGTTGTAAAGTGTATTCCATAATGCAGTCAGACTACTATTGTAGTTATATTTTAAGGACCCGTGGAATTGTTCCTTTACAATATTGCACAAACAGAAATAGTGTTTACGTCAGGGCATTACATGCATCGTTGACTTGACTGAAAAGACATCCACGATCAGAATATTGTGTAAACATATGAATGGTGCTTTATTTGCTTGTTCCATCTGCAGATTGCATATATAATAATTCGCACACACCTCGTTGTACTAGTTGTGCATGTACCGATATAAGTATGGAACAGGTTTCGTTTTTTTTTCTCGAAATTCTCTTTCGTTGTAAAGATTCATACCTGAAGTGTTCATATTTGAAAGTTAGTGCAATGAGTAAATAAGTTACCTGTTCGCTCATAACCTGGAAGTACAACATTTATTCACCGTGGAATTTTCACACATCACTCATCAGTCACAAATCACACAAATACGCATTTTATCAACCCTTCATCATATTTTGCACATGCCAAGAAAATTGCTAGATCCATAAACTCTACTTAGCCCAAGTCGTTTTAAAGTTCCCAGGCGCAATGGAAGCACATATTTGTTTCACCACTTCAAAGTTCTTTATGTAAACAAGAAGTACGCTATATCATTATGCAAAGATAATGCAAATTAATATTTGATAAAAACATGTTTAAATCTGTCATAGAGACGTTCAAATAATAATATTTCAATTATACATGGATACATTTTAAAAAACTAACATAGTCCATGCAATTCGAATACAAGGTACTTGAAAACGTAGGGATATTATCTAAATATAAACCAATAAATAATCCCCATTAACACTATTATTCCTAATTTCGTATTCATCGTTGTAACAATTATGTTTTGAAAAAAATATGTCCACACTTATAACATACATTGTGTCGGGAAATCAGAGATATCCTCAATTCATCGGTTCATGGCTGAATGAGCACGGATTGAAGGGATAGTTGAGTTTTGGTATAGAGGGCGCCGCACAAAATAATTTGTTTGTATGGTAATGATAATATGAGTGTCATATTTGAAAGAGCATACAATGTTAATGAGAAAATAAACTTTATTTGATAAAAATCTGTTTAAAAAGGCTGAAATATCCATAAAAATAACCACTTGTAATAACTGGGCCCCACAATAATTCAATAATTTTAAACTAGCCATTGAAAAGAAAAAGAAAATGCTTACACCTACCAACAATTTACAAATGATGTTTGCAAATAGTTGTTGATGATCTGTGTACTTAATCATTATTTTAACTAAACTTCACAATGCACAAATTTGTATTTAAAAATGATTAAATCCAATGGACTTTTGAAATGCGCCATTTTGTGTATCAATGGCTCTTTTTAATGATAACAACCTTTTTACTTTGTCGTTTGTAATTTTGTATACATTTCGAGCATGGTGGAGTTAAAACTATTAGTTTGTAATGTTATGGTGCAGGGTTTGGTTGATGATATTCAGTTTGACCAAAACTATACTCTCTCTACTAAAACTCAAGTATCCCTTTACACAATGACCCTAGTTCAACAGGCACAATAATTGCGTATGCTTGTACATTGTTGTGATACAGCATATCTGGTTAAATACATTGGCCCGAATTAGCAACTTGTGGCTCAACTTGTGCCTGGCCTAAAAAGACAAAGACTACCGGTAACACTTTGCACCAGTAAACTTATTGTGTTGTCACTATGGTCCCCGGAGATATTCTAGTTTTTTTTCTTCATTCCTTTGAAATTAAGTCATATTATAACAGGTCACCAGCAATGCAATGTCCAGGATGATCCCGGACGCAATTTGGCTCATGACAGTCTATACAAGTATGACCGCATTTCAAAAGGCAGATTGTCCAGAGTGATGTCTATAATCAGATCTCAAGGGATTGACTGGATAATGAAAGGAACCATTAGAATAAATCCGGGACCACAGTAACGAGACATTTAGTATGCTGCTGCAAAGGGTGACCGGTAGTCTTTGTCTTTTTAAGCCAGGCACAAGTTGAGCCACTGATAATAATTCGGGCCGTTGATTTTAGTTTATTGCGGTTGTAAAATAGTGCATTTTTATATAATAATTATATTACTTCACCTAATTTAGAGAAAAAAAAATCTTTAATTTGCAAAATAAATATTTTGCCGTGACTAAATCCTGGTTGTACAATTATGAGTAGTTATTAAGACGGGGGGGGGGGGGTAATGTTTGTACTACGTTTAGATCCCTTTAAAGGGATCTAGTAACTTTTTTGACATGTGCAAAACGTGATGAATGGTTGATGCAATATATATTGTTGTTATCTCATATGTCCACAGGGTATTGTGTGAACATTTCAAGTCAAATGAACATTGTATGGCCAAGTAATGAGCGATAATGCAAAGTGATATTCAGTAACTCACTGCACTCACTTTGAACACGGAAGAAAAACTCGCCCGGAGTTTTTCTTATCTGAATACTTCAATCATACATATCTTTGTAACGAAATGGAAATTTGAAAAACCGAAAGGTTTGGACAATGTTACTAAGTCCCTTTAAACGTTTGGGTTGAGGGTTGGTTCCCAATGCCCATGGATATTTACAATTAATACCCGATGCCCAAGGGAATGTGTACATGAACAGATACGGAATACGATAGACCATTTACATAATAAATGTTATTGCTGAGGAGAGAAAACGTTGTAACTCAACATGCTTGAATATTATTTTCTCTATCATCTAGCTATCATACTGTACAGTATGATGCGCTTCGGAATATAATTTCTAGATTGATGGCGCAATATAAATGCTGGTCTATCATTATTAATATTATAATCAAGCATTGTTATACGTTGTCAACAACACACATACAGATACACGCACTAAAACACAGACACACACACACACACACACACATACATAAACAAACGCAGTATATAGCCATCACGATAAATAACTTGGTGTTTCAATGTAGGTTTGATGGCAGTATAATTGATATTTTACTTGTAACTTTATGTATCAGATATCCTCAGGGTTGGTGCGATTTAAATGGCGTTTTAAATCGCGTGGATTAAAAATATATATATTTAAATCACCGCTGTAGACTTGAGTGTGTTTTTTGTTATGTTTCATTTCAGCAATATTTCAAAATAGATAAATTGTGATATATTTGCCCTCTAATAAGGCTTGAAATACTGCACAATCATTAAAGCAGGGTTCAATAATTGACAATATCACCTGCCCACTTGACCAGGGCAATTGAAACTACATAAATGGTTTAGTTTGGTTGCCCGGTTGCTGATTGGGCCCCCTAATTGATAAAAACAAACATTACAAGTAATTAAAGGAAAGGTCACATTTTAAATGTATTAGAAAACAATGATTTGTTTGTACTTATTTTAATTCATGATTTCCCCAACCTTGGGCTTAGAGCTAGTTAAATTGAGCTTGCTATAATTTTTTTTAGCACTTTTGTAAAGAAATCATACACATTACACGATCCAGATTCAAAATATAATCATTTGAAAAAAAGTAAAATGAAAGTTGTGGCCAAATCCAACTTTTGTGTATTATTTTATTATCTGTCCTTTCTTGAAATAATTATTATGCCTGTAAAGAAGTCTGACAATTACAAAGTTGTAAAACCCAACTACCTCTTTATATATCCTATCTGAATAATTGTCAAACGAAATAATCTTGACAAAGTCTGGTAGTAATTGGAAGTCTCTAATTTCTTATGTTTTGTATTAAAAAACAACTTCATTTTTTAATTCATATCGTGCTTGAAAACAAAACATATACATACTTATAATGTATACATAGTAAAACAAGGCATAACAACAAAACATCAATACGTACACACCAAACATAACATAAAAAGTTATGAAATTAAAGTAATGTTTTTAAGTAATGTTAATTTGAGTTAGCTTTGTTATTATAATTACAATTATATGAGAATATAATGCCATTGCGCGATTAGTGGGCATAATGTAGCGATAGTGGGATGGATGCATTCTAGTGGGCTCCGCGCCGTATAAAACGTTCACAGTCTGAACTACCAGTGGCGTAGCGTGGTAGGAGCTAAAAAAGATAAAGTCCTTCCCGTGCAATGTTGGCACATAAGGCGGCGGCTATCTCCGATTCATTAGCCCTAGGCCAAACGTTTACTAAATGTAGCGGAATATACAGAAGGGGGCCAGACCTCTGGTAACTCGTGTGATTAACTTTCCCTTCTCCATTCTATAAATGCCGAGCGCCTGGCTAGAAGGCAGAAGGTACCATTTTTAAAGTCTTTGGTATGACCCGGTCTGGGTTCGAACCCGGAACCTCCCGTGCATGAGCCGGACACTCTTACCGCTAAGCCACCATGATCGGTAGTGTATTATCTTTGTGGGGGGGGGGGGGGGGGGGCATGCGAATGATTTGGGGCACACCTAATGTATTTCTTGATTCTTACACATATTCCCCCTTTATTTTGTTTGTATAGTTTTGGACGAATTATCGGGGGGTGGCACGTGCCTCCGTGCCGCCACCCCCCCCCCCCCCCCTCCAACTAACAGCTACGCCACTTCCCACGATAATGTCAACTTTGATCCATTTTGTAGGCAATTACTGCAATTATTTTCCTGCAATTGTGCGTTTTTTTTCTCTGAAATATTGCACAAATAAAGTAGTGCTTACGTCATGGCACTACGCACATCGTTGAACTTACTCAAAAGAGATCCACGATCACGAGGCTAGTGCAAACAATACTGTTTTCAAAAATGAATGCTGCTTTATCTGTAACTTCCATCTGCAGACCTCCCTATGCAATAATTACCACACACCTCGTTGTATTTTTGATGCATGTCTCAATATAAGCATGGAACAGGTTCCGCGTTCAAAAATTCTTTTTCGTTACAAAGGTAAAGACATGAATTCATGTCAGTTGCCCAACTTATTTAACTTAGTAAATAATAAAGTTACCAGCAACCGATTAGACCGTTTCACGCCTGTGACATTTCATTTGCCCATTGATGGTAGTCATCTGCCACCGGAGAGAGTATAACTGTTTCTTTGAATTATCCATCAATCTTTCTATTCATATGAAGAACCAGGACATAAGATGGCTTGATATTTCATTTCCTTGCCGTACGACATACATTCATTATGGAATTACGACACATCACTCATCAGTACACATATCAGATCACACAAATACGCATTTTAGCAACCCTTCATCATTTTTTGCACATATCAACAAAGATGACCCTAACATAAGACCTAACTATACTTAGTCAAAGCTGTTTTACAATTTCTCAGGCGCAAAGGAGACACATAATACACCAATTCTACGTCCTTTATCATGTCTACAGCAATGCGAACTAACCTTGGGATTAAAATCTCATGCCAAGTGTTACCAATAATATTGGTAGTTAGGAGCATAAATACAAATTAAAGAAGTGCAGAGCGAAAACATGATAGGGGATGGGACTAATCTGCCACTTGGGCTTTGTTTACGTTGACCTATGCAAAAACTGATAAAGAGTTAGTAAAATATGCCTTTTTATGATCCGATATGTCCACTGAATGATGTGTGAACATTTCATGTTTTATGGATGTTATTTGACCGAGTAAAGAGCGATCGTGCAAAGTGATATAATATTATGCTAACTCAGTTTAAAGTCTATAATGTACATTTTGTGTGGAAGGAATATCCTCACTTTATCGATTCATGGCTGAATGAGCAAGGATTAAACACACAATTACCAAATGTCAATACTCACAGAAGCTTGCGTATGTCTGTAGACTGTTGTGATACAGCAAATGTGGTTGGATACAATGATTAGTGTGGTTTGTAAAATAATGCTTATTGAAACTGCGCCCATTTCGATTAGGAATGACTCATGTGGTTGAATGCAAGTATTGCGATCGTAACACACTGCAATTTTAGAAGTGCCAATGCTCAATAAACTGTAACAAACCGACGTTTTTCGGTAATTTGCACTAATTAAACCGTTAAGTGACGGTTATACACTATCATTCTGACACATTATTTTCATAACCAAATATATCCATATTCATATAATAAGAACGACAAGATTCATAATATTTTAGGTAAAGAAAGTAATGAAATTATTATCCCCAAAAAACATTTCCAAAAAAAAAATTGCAACACACAATTATACACTTGAGTGATCACTGATCAAATTTAACTAAAAAATTAAGATTTCAGCTGGAGATTTGGACAAACAAAACAATTGTATTATAATTATATAATTAGTTAGTTTATGCGAACTATACTACGTTGATATAACATATGCGAGAAGAGGGGGGCGCGTTGACGTTTTTTAAGCAACAATGTATTTGTTATGTTATTGTAGTGTTTAAAATTTAACTATTGGTATTGGTATTTTTTTCGTTTAAAATATGCTTAGAAACAGTTCTCTATTAAGCGTCATATAAATCTTGTATAATGTGAGTATGATATATAAGTATACATGGAATGTTAAAAAGGGGGATTCGTTCATGCATATACGGATAATATACAGTCTATTTTAGAATTCCATTACTACTTACTAAATAAAAATACTAAAAACATTACATGGAGCAAGGCTTGTGTTTGCTAGTTTATGACATCGGCGTTTATTATAACCAATGGCTTATGCAAACTCCTTCAGACTGTCCATAATTCAACCATTGTGGGGTATTTCCACTTTTTACCGAGAGTCTGAAGAATTTCACAGAAACTAGTGAAAGAAAGTCTTATTCTAAGCAATTTTCAAATATCTGGATTAAGTTTACTAATTGTGCTATTATAATGTTTAAATGCATATGTGATATATAAAGTGTATAAACATGCTTTAATATTTATGAAAACATGCATGCATACTCATACTGAAATACTGTAACATGCATAATGAACTAATTTACTAGATCATTATAGTTTGTTTAAAACATATTATCAGCCAGACAATTGGCCCCAGTCTGTCACCGACTATTATAACATGTAGGATTACCTGTATGGATTGAGTTAAACGTGCATTATTTGTATGTGACTACTATATGTAATAGTTATACAGACATGCAGACTTACATGGATAACTAATAGCAGAAGTTGGCCTCTGTATAACTTCTGTTAGTACGTAATTTAGTATTATGGCATGAGTATAAATTCGTGCTAAAATGTTTATGTGAATACCACAATAGTTATGAAGTCATGCACATACATGGAGGGATGACTGAACCATCACAAAGGGACGTATGTAAACAGAGACATAGGATCACTATACAGGGTGGCCCAAAAAAAAACGGAACGGGGCACTTCCCAAAATATAGTAACAAATGTATTATGTCCATCGGATAGAGTGTCTTTTCAAATGAACAACGATACCAAGAACAGTCAATTTGGTCGTGTAGTTTTTTTAGGGCGCTGTGAGTGACACCATGTCAGGTTCTCTTTTTTGTCAATTTGTATTGAGCCAGCGCTTGATGAATCGCACGAACCGCCGTTCATATCGTTGAGCATCGCGCACTATTGTTAGTGTGCACTCAGCCGTGTGCCGAGTGAATGGGCATGGTATTACGTGCAAGGAGTGCGGTTAAACTGGCATTGACTAGGTCGAAATCGACATAAATCGGCACCTGACATGGTCTCACTCACAGCGTCCTTAAACAAAAACGACCTGACCAAAATTACTGTTCTTGGTATCGTTTTTCCATTGGAAAAGACACCCTATCCGATGAACATAAACATTGTGGTATTACATTTTGGGAAGTGCCCCGTTCCGTTATTTTTGGGCCACCCTGTATATTGTTGAACTGTATTGACACAATTCTAAATTGATTTTGCAACACTCCTAACGTGCCAAGCTCGCATTTTTGTTACAATTCACACAAATTCCATAGAGCATTGAAATCCCTGACACGTTAAGAGTTAAGAGCTTAGTTCCAGAAAGCATTACATCCCCTTTTCGTAAAATAGTATTTATTTTAATTTATTTAACGATATAAGTACATTAAGCTACGTAGCAGTCTAGAAGCCAAATTTATATACATTATACACAGGATCAGCTTGTTAAGTAAAGTTCATCCAAAGAATCAATAATTGTTATAAATCAAATATTTGTACAACAATTTTACTTGTACAGTAAATTAATTTGAACATCAAAACGGAAAAAACGAATACGAAATATTGACTTGTCTTCAATATGACCGTGGCTGTGGATTGTGAGCATAATTAACAAACGGAACCGTCCGAAATACAATTATGGAATGGTACATAGAGACACCCACGACTAGAGGCGTAGGGTGGTAGACCTCATGTGAAGGGGCACGCGGATGATTGAAGGGGGAACACCTCATGTATTTCAGTTTGTCACATGTCCACGTTCAGTGTTTGTATTGTTCTTGACAAATGATTGAGGGACACGAGACCCCGAGCCCCCTTCCTCGTGATCATGTACAATGTATTACATAATACAGAGATTACTGAAGTCATGTTTTAAGGACCCGTACAATGTTTCCTTGACAATATTGCACAAACAGAAATAGTGTCCCCGTTCAGTCTCCGTTCAGTTGTGTTAATTATTGGGGGGGCACGAGACCCCAAGCCCCCCTACACCGCCATAAAGTACAATGTATTAAATAATGCACAGTTATATTGTAGTCATGTTAAGGACCCGTATAGTGTTTCCTTTAGACTATTGCACAAACAGAAAAGGTGTCCCTGTTTAGTCCCTGTTTAGTGTTTGTATGGTTCTTGACACATTATTGGGGGCACGAGGCGCCAAGCCCCCCTTCACCGCTATCATGTAAAATGTATAATGCAGAGTTATATCGTAGTCATATTTTAAGCACCCGTGGAATGTTTCCTTTACAATATTGCACACACAGAAATAGTGTTTACGTCAGGGCACTCCATTCATCGTTGAATTGACTGAAAAGACATGCACTATCAGAAGATTGTGTACACATAATACAAACAGTGCTTTATAATGTTCTTTCTGCAGATTGCCTATATAATAATTCGCACACACCTCGTTGTATTATGGAACAGGTTTCGTTTTTTTCCGAAATTCTCTTTCGTTGTAAAAATTTATTCCTCAAGTATTCATATTTGAAAGTGAATGCAATGAGTTAACACATATCACTTTACCTGTTTGCTCATAACATGGTTGTACCACATTATTCACCATGGAATTTTCACACATCACACATGAGTCACAGATCAAACAAATACACATTTGTATCAACCCTCCATCAGATTTTACACATGCCAAGACAGTTGCTAGATCAATAAACCCTTCTTTAATAGCTCAAGTCGTTTTAAAGTGCCCAGGCGCAATGAAGACCAATATTTGTTTTCCCTTTTCAAAGTTATTGCAACAAGCTCCAAAATAATGCAAAGATAACACAAATTGATAATTATTTGATAAAAACACGTTCATATAACAAATATGTCAATCAAACATGTATACATTTGTAAACACACAACATGGTCCATGCAATGCGAATACAAGCTTCATGAGAATGTGTGGACATTATCTAAATATAAACCAAAACATAATCCCCATTAACACAAGTATTCTTAATTTCGTATTTATCGTTGTAACAATTATGTTTTGACAAAATATGTGTACAAATATAATTTTCATTTTGTGTACGGTGGAAATCAGAGATATCCTCAATTCATCGGTTCATGGCCGGCCGAGCACGGATTGAAGAGATAGTTATGTTTTGGCATAGAGGGCGCCGCATAAAATAATGTGTGTGTATGGTAATGATAATCTTAGTGTCATATTTGAAAAGGCATACAATGTTAATGAGAAAATATACTTATATTTTTTTTAAATAATGTATGTTGAAAACTGCTGAAATATCCATGAATAATTAACCCCTTGTAATTACTGTTGGGCCCTACAATAATTCAATGATTTAAAACTAGCCATTGAAAACAAAAATAAAATGCTTACACCTTCAATAAATTACCAAATAAGGTTTGTTAACCGGTTGCTTCCGAAAATAAAAGCGCATCTATCGACCCCCAAAACGAGATTCTTTTCACTGATACGAGCCAAGGCCTCGACACAAAAGACCAGCGGCCGTGTGTGCGTGCAGAGAAATCGATTTTTTTTTTTCGCTTGCGGTTTCACAAAGGTGGTGCACGCACAAAAGGCCGGTAACCTTGTATAGAAATGTATTCTATACCACAGTGAAGATCCCGGTTAGGCAGCTGTATACAGAACAAGATAGCTGTATATACAGCTCTATGCATACAGAATCTCGTATAATCTCTATTGGCATGGCGCGCATGCACGCACAAATTATTTCGCTGCCACTATTATTGTACGCGTTATGGGAATACTGCCTGTCCAAGCGAAACGCAATTTCTCTAAATTTTGGTTGGTACATCGTACATTCACCGCTGTACGACATTATTTCAACGTCGTAAGTAACATTACATACTTTATACAGTTACCAATTGCTGTAAAGCTCATGATACGTCACAAGTTTGAGATATTTTGATAGCTTATTTTATTAGCTTTCATATGATATAACAAATTCAGTATGTCTGCATTCAGAATATAGCTTTTTAGACGATTAAATAGTGTCATGAGTGTGGTATTTTCGGAACCGAGTATAGTCGGTTCCCGGGTGTGAGTGTGTGACACGGGGCCCGTATTAACTCGGTTCCAGGAAGAAACGGCTTAATACCCGATTTTCCATGTAAAACAAAGCATACCATTAAAACAGCAATACGTACACATTAAACATAACAAAATAGGTACATGTAATGGAATTAAACTTACAGTGGAGGGAGGAAAAACGGTCATAAACCTACATTATTTAAAGGGGACCACTAGGCAAAGAACAACTAATTCGTATATGTTTTGGTACCGTTTTGTAATATCAAATATATACCCAACATTTAGCAAAGGGTTGTGTAATTCATAAACAAACCAATTAATTTCCACCACTTGCGGAACCACTACTTTTTCCTGGTTCCATACGTGCCAACCATATGCGAGTGCGCCAATGCTAGTAACGCGTACGTTTGTAGACAATACTAAATCCCCTAAATCCCGGGCGATTCGTTCGATCTGCACACCGTTAGTCTTCACATTCAGATCGCATGAACGCATGCTTTAGAATGGTGATGCGTTTTCCAAATATATAATTTTTCTGGAAACATATTTTTGTGAACTTTTTGATAGAATGGAATACTAAAGATGTTACAAGAATAATATTTGTGGGTGCTGGTATCCTTTAAGGCTCCTACGTGGAGCATAAATGGTTACAAAATAATTTGTACTGTATAAGTAACCTTGCGTTCAGAGTTCTGATATTAAAGGGGACCACCAGGCAAGGGACAACACATTAGTATATGATTGTTTTGGTACCGTTTTGTGATATCAAATAGATACCCAACATTCTGCAAAGGGTTGTGTAATTCATGAACAAAGCAATTAATTTCCACCACTTACGGAATCACTGCTATTTCCTTGTTCCATACGGGCCAAGCATTTGCGAGTGCGCCAATACTATTCGCGCGTACGTCAATAGAATCCCGGATGATTCGTTCGCTCTGCACAGAGCGCTCGTGCTCTGCAAACATATAGTCTACGTAATTCAGACCGCAATAAAGCATGATTGAGAATGGTGATGCGTTTTCCAATTATATTTTTTTCTTTTGAAAACATATTTTTGGGAACTTGTTGAAGGAATGGAATACTAAAGATGCTACATTTCTATAGTACGAATATTACTTTTGGGAGGTGGTACCCTTTAAGGCTCCTACGTGGAGCATAACATATAAAATAGTAATTTGTACTTTCGAAGTAACCTTGCGTTCAAAGTTCTGATAATTAATCTCAGTAGGTGTACTGCGCTTTATACCAACAATTTATCATGAATGTAAACAAAGTAAATAGGTAGTGTTTAATTTTTTTGTTTTTATTTGAGTGATGTAAGTGGCATTTGTATATTTATTTATAGTTTTGTATATGATCAAAAAACCTAAAATTGAGCACTTGCTCAGATGACTGTCATTAATAAAGTAATTACAAAGACAAAGTATTTAAAGGTAACTTAAGGATTGGTACTTCCCGAAACAAACATTTGTAAGGGCTTTGGTGGGTTTTAATTCCATGTGAAAGTTCATTGAATAAAACATGTACAATGAGAACCATTCCCTTTCAAATGCGTGCATAGTTATTATTTCAAAATGATTACTTTGTATACAGTCTAGCCAGGCGATTTATTGACTCTTAAGAAAATACAAAACATGCTTAAAGATTTGTTTCAAACTAATTAAAAAGAGTCTTTTAAATAGTTGTTGATGAATTATTATGTTAACCAAACATCGCAAGCACTAGTTTTAATGAAAAAAACGGTTGAAACCAACGAGATACGAGGTTACGATACAACTTAAAATAAGAACAAAGTATACACTATCATCAAACAAAAAATTAAACTTTGTATGTAGCAAACAACTTTGTATATTTGAATATTTGAGTTGTACGATAATACATGGCAAAAACAATAAAGGTGAAGTATATTGTATCGCATACAATTCAAGATTCATATCTTTATGCGCTTAAAAGAAATCACAAAACATCCAAACAATTGAACAAAAAACAAGTTTAAGGAAAACACTTATTTGCACCAATTGCATGGCACATGTTATGTATATGGTCATTCAATGTTCCTTCATTTATAATTCAGTGACATAAACAAACTGAATCAAACATAGGCTTCGTGATACAACTGGTATGGAAGTGTGCTTACATATCAAATATCCACGCCACGAAAGAAAGTACAGTGACATTTATTTTGGATTCTTGCAGTTTTGGTAAATACAATGTTATCAACAACAATTTGTACAACCCCAATTTGCAGAAAAGTTAATACAGAAAATTAAGTGTTTACCATAAGCAAAATCGTTTATCATTACGAATTTTGCATAATAATACATGTACAGTCAAACCTGTCTATAGTGGCCACCCAAGGGAGACAAGAAATGTGGCCACTGTAGACAGGTGACCTCTATAGACAGGTTCAATTACACTGTTTTTCTCTGCAAGGGATCACTTTGAGTGGCCACTATAGGCAGGTTGGCTGCTATAGACAGGTGGCCGCTAAGACAGGTTTGACTGTAATTATAATTATACACAAAAGGCATATTAGACAAAATATAAACAAAATTGCATTATTAAAATGCAAAACGGGAACTAAACAAAAGCAACCATGTAGCTCTGATTCTGCCTACCATATTAAATTTATACGAACACCTAACATGCCACGTGCTTGCATCGAAGCTGACGCTTGGATTCCATATGTAAGATTGCAAGCAATGGTTACAGAGTATTTGAGCATGCCCATTGTATTGTGCGATGTCCATGTATACGTAATTGGCTCAATTATTCAGTGCACACCCTAATCTTCAGGCATTGGGCAATATGCTTTTCAATAGATTCATTTCAAACACACGGAAAAGCAATTTAGCTGTACCTTCCAATTAATGAGGCACTGATAATGTACTGGCACTTTAATGAATTAACATACATAGCACATTTGGTATTTTGATGTATGACATTTGGTTGAAATGAATCAACGTGATTTAATAATAAAACGAGGATGTTGAAGTTTGAGGATAATCATACGGTGTTTATGTATCTATTGATGTACGTTTGACAAAGACCGTAGGTTTGAACAAAGACCAAATGTACCATACTGTGCTATGTGTAGAAATATGTAATGAATGAGCTGTAAACAACGTATGTCCATGACGTTTATATGTAAATAAATGAATGTCATTGGATAATTCGTTAAATCTATGAATAATCAACACAAATAGATGAAATAAATGAGCTGTCAATTTTAACGTTCATTAATTAAAATATATCATATTACATTATTCCAATGTGTTAACGATGTTATATCGACAGAACACATATTTATTCCGAGCGTGACCCAAATTATTTTGTACAAATCTTTTTCTTTTTACGGGCTGTTCCCGAATATATTCGGACTAACACAGCGAAGTGAACACGCCATTTTCAAACTTAGATTACACATTAACGCATTATTTACGAAGGAAAACGATGTTATTCGAGAGATAATACCTCAACTAGCATATAATTCCACATGCGATCCTCATCGTGCTCATGGAAAGCTCTCGCAGTAGGTTATGTGTACAAGAATATCAAGAAATGTACCATAATGGACTGGAATATTGTCAAATATTTATTTCCCAAGCTATGTATTTATGTTAGAAAACATGATATAAGTTCGAATTTGTGCATTTTATGTTTACACGAATATGAACAATTTACTAAATAATGGACATGAAAGATATCAAATATGTATATTACAATGCATTATTTAAGTTATTTACATGTTAAATGGAAAGTGATACAAGTAACAACAATAATTTGCATATAGCCCATCATGAGAAATTAATGATAGAACAGTGAATGTGTTCAGTAAGCTACTGCTGCAGAGTACACTATATTTACCATAATTTTTATATTGAACTAAAAAATAAGACATGATCACTTGTATCGCACAATATTCTAGATGCATTTATACGCGATTATAATAAGTTGTATTATTAAATTACAAATGACACGTGTATCGCATAATATATACATGTAGATGCATGTATACGGGATAACAATGGATCACACATGATGAATAACAAACGATTGTAAAAAAAATAAAAAAATACAGGTCCAAGCATTTTAAATGTAGTATACTCATGGTACAACATATGGTAATTTGTTCCGTTATTCGAATTCAACGAAACAATAAAACTCAAATAAAACATAATTATCACGAGACAAGAAGATTGAAATGTGCTAAAATAATATGTTCCTAATTATAGTTCAACTAATTACAGATGGCACCTAAAAATATCTCGGACACACCTTTAATCTTTCAGAGACAGGTCCCGAATATATTCGAAAAGTCACTGAAGTGAACATGCAACTTGACAAACGGAGATTTCATCTTAACACAGTATTTTCGAAGGAAAACGCTACTTATCGAGATATACTATAGATATCAAATAGCATATCATGCCAAACATGCCAATATGATAGAGCAAATACAATCTTCATTGAATTTTTTCGTTGGTAATATATACACGTATATGAACAGTTGACTAAAATAATACAAGATTAGATAAGACAAGATTTCAAATTTGTATAATACAACGAAGTATTTTACGTATGCACATTTGTTATATAACATAATAACGCCCAATAATCTGCAATATACATAGATTATATTTTTACGGTAAGTTGTATAATGGTTGATGAAATTGCAAATAATACTTGTACTTTTATGTATCGCATAATATTCTAGATTCATCTATATCCGTTTACAAACAAATCGCACAATACATCCAAATGATGAAAACGAAAACAAACACAGGTTCAAGTTTATAATTTCAGGTTATAATTTGTACACTATCAACATTGATCAAGGTAAAACCAGATGGTAATTCGGTTGTCCCACATTTTAATCAATTAACACAAACAACCTCAATAAAATGGTATCATCGCGAGACAAGAAGATTGTATGCATATGGGAACGTGCTTACATATTTTCATGTATCCAATACATGTTACGCCATGATATGAAGCATAATACTACATACTTACTTAACTAATCTATCTTCTTGTTTATACAGCTTTCTCAAAAGAAAGATAAATCTACAGCGGGAATCTATGTCCACTAAAAATATTAACGGAAAGGAAGTGAACAAAAACAACGATCCTTAGCTGTCCTTAAATGGTTATTGTACAGTGCACCAGTACACACTTTGATATAGAACAATACAATTACATACATTGTTTTGATTGCATAAGTGTTATGTAACAACATGTTCAACTGTAATGATACTAATCGAAACGAATATGAAATCGCCATGCCAAAAATATGTCATAATAATTTGTTATAATGAACTAACCTGGAATATATTTTTCCGTGCAAGTATTATAGCCAAGCAAAAACAGAGACACAAAATAGGAAAAAGGAAATTCACATTCCCATAACAAAATGGTATTATACAAATGCAACCCATGAATTCTCTCAACATGCATTAAGCAACCAGCACCAATTTCGCAAAGTTCAAAACAATTGTTTATACCGTGTAGTCTGCCTATAATTATTTTCAAATACAAAACATCCCATCTCTTCCGTGTGTGTGTAAAGTTCGGTCTTGTTGACACAAATCAATGGTTAACAGCTCGTTATAACATGTTATAAAATAATACACTGTATATTGAATCACAATACATGAATGATGTGACGTGGTCAACATGCAAAATATAATACACAAACAAGTAAATAATATATACAGAGCTTCGTCAGCGAGAGAAGATGAACTATTTACAAAAACATTGCACTTAAGCACTTGATGTGCAAGTAATTCCTGAGAAAAGTTGTCCCATAAACATGACATGATTGAATACGTAAAGTACAAACTTTGTTTAAAAGTGCATAACGTGACAAATAACAACACTTGATAATGTGATGTCAATGTAATCGCAAGATATACAAATAAATGTATAACTTTTACTCTAAATGCATTGGCGATCAAAACTATTTCATATTTAGGAACAAACATTCTCGTGCTAAATCATTAGCACAGCAATAACACCATAATGATCTCCTTATGTAATCATAAGATTCTTCAAAAACTGCATTACAAATTGCTTATGATAGCATCAAAGCTTGCGATGTCTATTACATTTAAATTGATCTAGTAACTCTGTTGCATATTGATCAAATGCGTTTGTTTTGTGATCTAATGTGTCAAATTTCCATACGGCCACATGATACATAGCCGAGTTATGTACGAACATTTGAAGCGATATTCTCTCATTGCACTGTCGTGTTACACACTGTTCATTGGTTAATTAAAAACGTGACCACTTCAATCATATATATCGTTTTAATGAAATGGAATCACCTGTCTCATGCTTCTATATTGGTAATTCGAATACAAAAAGAACAATGACAAAGAACAATGCAAAACTGTCCTGAGAGTCTATAGTGAGACACAATAAAAATAAAAAAAAATCACAGGCTGACCGCCCAAATGGCGAATGCAAACTACTGACTGCCATCAGCCCACGATGTCGATGTACTGGGTTTTGATAGGACAAGTTGTAGTTCAGCCGACTTGTCTTGGTGTGACGATTCGACTGTTCGAGCCTCCGTTGACCCAAGCCTCTTGGCCAGCAATCCCAGTTCTGCCTTCTCAAGGATATCCCGGAGCATGTTCCTCTGCTCATGCCCATCACCGTGTTTTACCTTCCACGCCATGAGAATTACAGACTGACCGCCCAATGGCGAATGCAAACTACTGTCTGCCATCAGCCCGCGATGTCGATGTACTAGGTTTTGATAGGTCAAGTGGTAGATCAGCTGACTTGTCTTGGTGTGAAGATTCAGTCGTTTGAGCCTCCGTTGACCCAAGCATATTGGCCAACAATCCCAGCTCAGCCTTCTGGAGGATATCCCGGAGCATGTTTCTCTGCTCAGGCCCATCCCCGTGTTTAACCTTCCAGGTCATGAGTATCTCCGTCGCTGTCCTGGCGTAGTCCTGGCTGTGCTTTGTCAGAATGCCGGAAGTCTCATTCCAGCTAAACCCGAGCTTGTCGCTGAGCTTATGCAGATGTCCTTGAGGGACTTGCCTTGCGAGAGTCATGATGTCGTCATCGGAAAGTTTCAATGAAGCTGCAGTGATCCTATTGTCAAATAGTGAATTTATTATTGATAATCTTAAGTGTAAAACGCAATTATAACTCTTTTACGGAAAATACATGAAAAATAAGTTTTGAAATGGTATTCATTTATGTCCGTCAAGAAATTACAATTAACAGCAATATTTTCTCTTAACTATACCCGTACAATGGAGTGGCGTAGCTATGGTGTGGCTCTTAACCTACCCCAATAAATTGATCCTATACATAACAGTATTTTAAGGAAATACAGAAAGTGTATCCCCCGTAATTCAAGTACCACATACTCAGAATCAAACAGCTAAAATATGCTACACAGAAGGTAGACAGACATAGTAACTCATTACATTGCGATAATAATGAATAATAACCGGTTACGTGTTTTTGTTGAAAGTAAGGAGCTATACATGACATTGTTTCCTTAGCTCACTTATACAGTAAGAGCACGCCAAGTAAAGAACCCCAAAACCCGCAATGAAGCATAGCGTATGTCTTTATTGGAAACTATATTTCTTACCCGGTAGCGCCAGCACCCTTCACATCTTGTGATTCGTTCGCAGTCACTCCGTGTAATGCGATATCTGTTATGAATGTTGTTACAGAAAGAAATCTAGTAAACAATATTGAATTATATTAATAGTCATATTTAAGTAAGATGTATTGCTATATATACAATCTTTATGAGATTTCATAGAAAAACAAAAACTTGACATTTCATCAATTCAGTTGTTCAAAATATATTATCATCAACGACAACACTGCATATGAAGTTTGATTACAATATTACACTGCTTAGATCACAATTATTATTTTTGTATCATTCTCATCATTGTATCGTTCGGTCTTCTTCTTTCGTATCCTACATCTACACTACTCTACACTACGCTACACTACTAGTCTAGAGTATTAAATATTTGGCCATAATTTTGCACATCGCAGGGCTTTCTCATTCGCAACCACCAGATCTTCTTGACTACACTGTTCCTCAAGGTTAGGACATTGAAGGAAGTGTTGAATGGTTTGTGATGTGCCACAGTCGCAGTTAATGTTGTCATCATCTGTGTATCCCCACTGAATCATGTTGACTTTGCATCGACCCATCCCTGTGCGAAGTCGGTTGAGGGACTTCCATGTCTTCCAGTCTTGCTTGTGTCCAGGGGTAACTGCTCCTTAGTAGGGAGAGGTAGCTTGCCATGGTGGCGGTTACTGCTGCGCCTCTCCTCCCAAAGCCTACGTCTGGCCACCTGTGGGGATTCGGTCAGTGGTTGGACAGAGTGTAGGAAGCTTTTCCTCGATTTAAGCCGTTTCTGGGATGGTTGGATGTCATAACATGGATGGCGGCTATCCTGAATTTGTCTGAGACGCTCCACGCCACTGGCTACTGACCGGCGTATATCGGGTGGAGCAATGCCGGACAGTACATATAGACTGCTTACATTTGTCGGCTTTAGAGAACCAGAGATTGCTCTGCAGTTGTCGTTGAGAATTGGGTCAAGTTTCTTCGAGTGCGAGGATCTTTCCCAGACTGGGCACGCATACTCCACAGCAGAATAACAAAGTGCAAAAGCTGTTGCCCGTAGTGTAGATGCACTGGCACCCCAAGAGGAGTTTGTCAGTTTCCGGAGGAGGTTGTTCCTGGTCCTCACTTTCCCCCTCACCTTTCCGATATGTTGCTTGAATAAAAGCGTTCGATCCAGGGTAACGCCAAGGTACACTGGATGATCGCAGTGGTCGAGGGGGGTACCATTCCATGTGAGTGATAGTTTCTTCCCAGCCTCGCGGTTGCATAGATGGAATAAGCAGACCTGGGTCTTGGTAGGGTTTGCTTTCAGCTGGTTGTCTCTGTAGTATACTGTCAGATTGTCTAGGGCTGATAGAGGGTGCTCTCTATCTCATCGGTATCGCTGTTCTGGATGGCAATGCCGAGATCGTCAGCATAGATAAAGCTACTTGTGCCTGGAGAGACAGGTTGGTCATTCGTGTAGATGTTGAACAGGACTGGAGCGAGAACACTGTCCTGTGGGAGTCCATTCTTCTGTATCCTCCACCTGCTGCGCTTTCCGTTCAGCTCCACAAAGAAACGTCTGTTTCCTAGTAGCAGTTGGACGAGTTTGGTCAGATGGATGTCACTCGTCATCCTGTACAGCTTATTGAGGAGTAATCGATGGTTCACTGTGTCATAGGCGGCCGTAAGGTCTACAAACACTACGCCGGAAGGTTGATTCCTCTCAAAGCCATCTTCAATGAACTGAGTCAAGTTGAGGACCTGACTTGTGCATGACCTCCCAGGACGGAAGCCGGCCTGCTCAGGGATTAGATGCTGTTCTGTAATAGGGCCAAGTCTGTTCAAGATGAGGCGCTTAAAAAGCTTGTAGAGATGGCATAGTAGGGATATTGGTGTATAGCTTCTGGCCGCTTGTGGATCTTTGCCTGGTTTGAGGATAGCGATTACTCGAGCTTTCCTCCAGATCTTTGGTAGTTAGGACTTGAGTACACAATTGTCATACAGGGTAAGAAGCCATAGTAGAGCAACCTGTCCGAAATGCTTAATCTACTCAGTCCGGATGTCATCAAGACCAGCTGCCTTACCGTTCTTAAGGCTGTTGATTGCTGTCTGGAGTTCTTTCAGGGTAAAGGCCAAGTTGGATTCTTCATCGGACTGGTTCCATGGAGGATGTTCTTTTGGCTGGAGTTTATATTGCGTTTTGCCATTCAACAGAAGCTGGTGAGCAACCTGGTTAGCAGTGACGTTGGAGTGCACTTTTGCTTGTTTGGGGTCGTCGTTGATCTTTTTGATAGTTGACCAAGCTTTCTTGTTGTTGTGTGTCATATATACATCTTCGATGAGTTCTTTTCCTTCGCTCTTCGGCAATTCCTGCTGTCAGCCTCTCTCCTGCATTCATGGTGTCATCTAAGAAGGGATCCTCCTCATAAAGCTTCAAGTACTCATCATAGAGGGCTTCGCTATCTGCAGAGATTCCAGGGACGTAATATTCCCTGCATCCTCGGGGGATGTGCTTCTTGGATATGTCCTGTGTCAGTTTGATAAATTTCTCGTAGTTGGCTGGGGTAGTTAAAGCGTCGTCTAAGGGGAACTTTCTGGGGCACCACAGCAGCAGAGATATCGATGACCATTGGCCTGTGTTGTGAATGGGGTATAGGATCTAGCACATTCTTCTTGCTGAGGGCAGATATGCGCTCACTGGTAAAGGCCAGGTCTGGATTGTATCCCCTTCTCCAGCGGCCGCTGTTGAAGGAAGGAGGGAGTTTTGCATCGTGGATTAGGTTGAGTTGGTGTGCTTCAGCCGACTCCTCTACCAGAGTACCATCATCATTTGTTTCACTGTAACCCCAACTGGTGCTGTGGCTGTTGAAGTCTCCAATAAGAACATTGATCTGCTGGTAGTTGAAGGTCACGGGTTCTTTAAATGAGAAACTTGTGCCAGGCGGCTTGTATATAGATGTCACAGACAATTTCCCCAGGCTGACTGACAGGATATCTACGTTGTCACTCTCAGTTAGTGATGTCTGGTCGATGATTGTGTCATGTTTGGTGAAAATCGCACTACCATATCTCTCATGAGGCCTTTCCACAGCAAACTTCATTCCGGGAATTTTGGGCCTGAACTGTTGCTGGCCTCTGTGCGTCTCCTGTAGACACAGGATATCACAGTCATTATCGTGGCAGAGTTTTCTAATCAGCTGTCCTTTCGCTGAAGAAAACCCTTAACCCTTATCGTTCGGTAATACATTGGACTGCAAAACTGCATGTTGTTATTGTCTGCTTCTTCCTGGTACATCAATCTCACATAAGAACAGTTATTGTCAAACTAATTTTAGCGGGTGGGCTTAAACTTGTGTAAAATCATGGAAAACTAAGTCATAATTTGTTGGAAGCTCCCTCTAGCTATCACTTTAATACAATAACTTTCTTATATCTGGTGGATGTGCAGCGCGATTGGTAACTGGACGGTGTTATCGAGGTTCGCGCACCCAACTTAAATCCGACACCAAGTTAAGAAATAATATATTGGTCTTTCATATTTGCATAGCAGTTGATTTAAATTATTTTGTAGCAATAACAATTGCACAGTGTACGATGCCTCGCTGTGTCGTGGTTGTATGGAAATAACTAAAATGATGACAGTCGAGGAAGCTACATCTGTTTCAAAACATGTTACATGTATTATAAATTAAAGGGATTTGGTGCGTGGATTTCGATGCCACTTGTGTTCAATTTCAAAAACTGGACGAAACAAAATATAGACAGTGAGTTATCTCAAAACCCAAACATGTTCATTAGACTTCGACATTTTCTTCATAAACTAGTTTGTTAACCCTAATGGTTCACAAACTAGTGTGATTATAGTCGGTGAACGAACGTCGATATCATCGTCATATTATTATAGACCTACCTTCATAGTCAGTCCAAAATTCAAAGCTAGTTTCTGACTTAGATTTCTTCTGTTTCAGGGTCACTTCAACGTCAATGGGAGACTCTTTACTCAGATCAAGCTTGAAAATCCAATACTTTGCTGTTAATTCCACCATCTCGGATGTGGAAATAGTCTGTAACACATTGACACAACATACATCATGGTAGCTACAAATAACATCTTGAGCTAAGTTAGATACATTACTGATACATTTTGCATTAAGTTCGAATTGCCCATATTAGCCCATCTAACCGAAACTGCTAAGTATGGTCAGGATTCATCAGATATATCTTTTTTTCTGCACCAATTTTAAGATAAATGCTGAAATCATAAATTGTGTTTCTTTAAAGTCATAGTACCTAATTCCTATCTACCATCTATGTAAAGCAATTTACCTTCGCTTTCGATTTTGTTGGCTTGCACGCAATCTTCATATCTTCCTCGTACACTTGAATCTCGTTTTCAGCACAAATTGGTCGGTAGTAGTAGTTGTGATGTGGGGAAAGTCTCTCCTTGTCATAGATTGTCTAGAAATAAAATAATAATGCAACTACTAAACATTTGTATTCTAGTATTTCAAAGATGTTCCGCTACAAGGCATACACTGATAACTGTTTTGAGCATGATATCAGAACAAATATTTCCAAATAGCCGTATATTGGTACAGGTAGACTAGCTTATTTCGACAAGTAGTGCGGTATCTCACAAAACAAAGACATAACAATTATATTTTGTTGTTATGTTTGTAGTATTCTTTACAAATTAAGTTGATTAAGAAGGCACCAACGTGTGAACACAGATAAATCATCTCAACCAATAAGATGCATACATTATACATGTAGGTATGCAATCTACTTTGTTTGAAGGAATATCTTAATGGAGATGAGAACGTTATGTGATACACTGCATTATTGTACATTACGGGATCACGTCATCATTCGTAGTTCATACATTGTTGTTATGTTTTCCCATTCATTATAACAATGTAAGGCTCAAAACGAAACGATTATGAAGGACAAACTATTTGGAATAATTACCAATGCATGTAAAGTTAAAAAGTTAATCCCCACTAAACCAGCCTTTACACGGAGATATACATTTATATTAATCTGGATGCCATAAATATGTTTTACTTTTAGGTCAGGCCACTTTCAATGTTTCTGATCTATGAAATATTTGTATGTCGTAAATATGTCTAAGTTACGTAGAAAGGTTTCATTCAATTATATATATTCGGTGTCAATATGTAATAAGGCAATTTTGCCCTTCCTAGCTGTCTCCTCATTATCATATCTGTTGTTGAATTGTGTTAACAAAAATTATCATGGAACTATGGTTACCTTATAACTCCCGGGAACATTGATGTATAGCCAGACGTGAAGATAAGGCTGCTTGTGGCTTGGCATGTATGATGGAATAAATGGAGTGGAAGCAAATCGTTTTCTACTTTGAGAGCCCTCTTTGAAGGTGAGTAGATTGGGCGAGAAGTGTTCAATAGACAGCTCTATACTGTTTCTTGTAACGTGACAATTATCTGCACGTAGTTCAGTGCGATCATACCTTGCTCCTGTTATCCGAACAAAAGATAAAGTGTTAATATAACGGAACATAAGAAGTGTGGTATAGAGTTCCAAATAAACACAATGAATCTTCATCTTTTTGGACAAAAATAAGTATAGCTAACGTCATCATGTCATCTGTATGTCGTAACGGTATCATATTAGGAACATGAGTAGTGTGGTATAGAGTTCAATCCAAATAAACACAATTAATCTTAATCTTTTGGGACAAACATAAGTATAGCTAACGGTATCATATCGTTTTGAGATCCTGACAAATAGTGATGACTTCGGCATATTATGTTAAGAGGCATGTCAATTTCACGACGTCGGGAAGACATAGCTTCATTCTCGATCAAAGTAAATGTGGGGAGACGAGAGAGTTAAATGCACATCTGCAAAGCTTCGTTTCAATCTTATTTTTGTACCTCCGCTAACGAAGTTGGAGGAGAATGTTTGTTTGAATGTTTGTTTGTTTGTCATTAGTATCCTGCTCCCCATGTGTATATCTCAACCTATTTTTTCGTAGAAGCTTCCTGCTCATCTATAATATAAACCATTCGCGGCTCAAGGTCAATGTCACGATTCAGAGAGTAAGGTCAAGGTCACGGAAACTGCAAAGTCCGATTGTTGGCGAGTGCCGAGTGCCTTGCGTTTAGTTTAGACGGGTAACGTCCACAACCAAATACAAACATCATATTATGTTTATTGGAGCAATAACCTCCGATGCAGCATTATAGTTAAGAAGTAGAGGGGATGAGGCAATGTGATTTCCACTCATGTTAACAGTGCGCGTTTATGATGTTATCTTAGCTGTGTGTGGTAAAATGTCTTCATAATGTAATGCATCATTTAACTCACTAACTGTATACGTTGTATCAGTTTATTCGGATACTCAGATGCCGCTGGAACATAATTGATTTGTTACAATAGCCATCTTACCACTGCCTCCATCACCATCATTTCCTCTGTAGTGCACTATGTTCACCGAGGACGGATCTCGTAATATTGCACAGTGAGGCATCGTCAGCGTGGCTGGCTTCATGAATTTCTCTTTGCCATGGGTGACCTGGAAACCGAAGCCTGCAACCATCTCTCCATCATCCAAGTTGATACTGTCAGGAATATCTGTGAGTACCCTGAGGCAAACCTTTTGCCTTGTTCCTGCAGGTATCGCACCTGGTGGTATCGTTAACTTGAAAGCAAACGTGTCCACGTGAACTTCACCCCCGGAGTCATCAATGACCTTGGTATCATACTCGTAGTCTGCGTAAGTATAAATCATAAATGGGGTAAGGATATAGATTTAATAAGTTCCAATAACAATGTAGGTTAGTCCGATAATTATTTAAGAGCTAGATTTCTTCGGTATAAAGGTGGATGAGGTTTGACAAAATTGATAGGAGCGCGCATTTTCCAATCGTGAGATCCCAAATTCGAACCTAGCCAAAACTCAGTTATAGAACCATGTTATTACAGACTGTTGGTGAAAACGAAATAACATTCATTGAACCAAATCAGTGAAAAATCATTATAAAAACCAAATTGAAATTGTTTTTGCTTATATTGATTTAATGATAGCCACTACTAATACACATAATATGTGTATTAGTAATGGCTATCATATGGCTAATATTATTATCCTGTTTTCGCAACGACGACGCGGATATTTTAGAATGCTAATCTTAGCGGGGGTCGCACTCAGAGCGAAAATTTCCGCGTAGCGTCCAAACCTACAACGGTATTCGGGTGAATTAGCGTCCGGCGTAGAGTGAAGGGGGCAGTCCGTACTTCAATGGGTCATGCAGAGGTCAGTGGATGGTCAGCCAATCAGTGCGCATGTTCTCTCGAGCAAGGACACGTTCCCATCGTATCGATGCAAGTTCCTCGTACTCTTCACTGCGAAACTGCAAATAGTTCGCGACGTAGCCAGAGTACGGATACGTTCACAGGTGACGGATTCCTCCGTACCCGACCCTTGCGAAGTCGTTTGCGAAAAGAGTCTATTATGTTAAATGAGGATACAATTGTTAATCGTTTTAAACTTTACCATAGAGACTTCTCAGGTCCTTTGTAGTGCTTCCATGCTCGGTGCATGGCATTGTGGACCTCGCCGGGCAGTCTGGCCGAAGGCAGTCAAAGATGACTCTTCCTCGGAACTTGTCTCCCATCCAGCCACTGCACAGATCGGTCAACTCTGTGCAGACTTCTTGGATTACCTTGAAAATGACACGGGTAACATATACAAAAATGTCACTGGACTTTATAGGTTATTTTTAACAAACGTATATTGGTTGGCAATGGGACATATTCAAATATTGATTTTATGATAATTCAATTATGTATTACAAAAACTAAATATTCATATTTAACATAAAGATCGCTTTACCGATGTTATAGATATTTGTCAGATATAGTGTCAATAAGATGCGAATCATGGTTATCTGTATAATTAAACATTTTAAGGTCATGTATTTACTCTTGATACTGATAAAAAGTGAATGTGTTTGTATTAAATCGGCTGTTATGATTATTAATTATTTAGTTCAGAATGATGCATAAATCAGGATAAATGTTTGGAATTCACAGACCCTACCCTCTTGATTGTCGAGTGATCTGGACTCTTTTCTTCACATGCGTCATGGTCTCCACTTTCACCAGCCGTTGATTTGTTGAAAAAGGTCACCTGATACATGAAAATGAACCATTATCACATACTCATTTCTTGTTCTTACGTATATCTTGCAGCAAAATGTAAATACGATAAATAAACCGAAAAGTCTTTTTAACTAAATAAACTTTTAGTTTTGGAGATTTATTTCATTTCAAATTACTTTACGTATAGATGGAAATATTGTAGATTTGACTAATTAATGTATGTCGATTGGATGACATCTTAAAGTTAAAATAAAATTGGTTGGGAAATACCTTAACGAATGTCTCCGGGAAATGCATCATATTGATGAGTACGTCGTTGGTCTTTTCTTCCAGGTCTATTTCGTTGTGATAGAGCTTGACTGTGGGACCACACCTGCGAGCAATGCGACACATGAGACGATGGAACAGGCCGTCTGCAGACCAAGACAAATTGATATAAAATAAAAATCAGTGTGCATCAAATTAATTTTGATGATATCGGGTTCGTATTGATCCTTTTCTATTAAGAAACATCATTTCATTTGTGGATTAACGAACCTCATTTAATTTTCGGATTAACGAACCCCATTTCATGTATGGAATAACGAACCCTCAGAATATCGAACCCGATTTCATTTTCGAAGAAACGAACCTTCGTAATAACACGCTGTAACCGAAAACACATATACCAGGCTAATTTACAGGATCACCTGCTAACAAAAGATGACGCCCTCCAGACACCTAAAGTGTCAGCCATATTTACCTTAAAATATGAGAATAATTGTTTGATAGATAAATTCTCGACACTAATGTGTAGGATTTAAAAATGTTTCTTAACTTTGTTAAATACAAGTCAATCCCCAACAAATATTCCAATCAACAATGATCACATGTATGTTTAAATGTTTCAGCCGTTTCTTAACCGAAATTACTCAAACAAAGTTAATTCTATAATGACTGCTTTGTCAAATACTTCACTTAATTTTACTTTACCTCAGAAAGCAAAAGGCGCCCCTAACCAAAACTAAACTTTCGCATTAAACACAAACGTTTTTAGGTAATAAAGCTGTATCATCTTATGAAAATATTATGAAATGCTTTAATGCTTCAATTATATACCCGGGAACACCTTTTCCAGGACTAAATAGAGCGTAAATGAAACTTCCATGCCGGGATTCATCTGATTTCCTGCAGTTTTCTTCGGTTTTTGTAGAGAAGGAACGAAGAAACGCTTGGAATCATGCGCAGCACAAGGCAGTCGGACTTCGGAAACTTTGCAAATCAAATCCAACTCAGTCATGAGCTGAAGTAGTTGGTTTTGAACTTCTGCGGGAAATCTCCTCCACACATGCTTGATAAAGCTTTCTTCCAGTATACCATTTTCCTGTATATTGTTCCAAGCGATGCCAACCATGTAATCCTGTAAACATAATAAAAGCATGTTTAGTATTGATAGGATGCAAGTTGTGTTATTAACTGTTTTTTAATTTACTGTTACTTAAAAGAACTTTGGGAAAACTTGCAAGAACTACTACAATTTTAAAAAGTGAAATCATGAAGTTATTAAAGTGATCCATTCGCTTAATACATTTTTCTAAAGTACTATTTTAAACTTTATTTACTCTCAATTTCATTTTAAGATTCTTGAAAATGAGATGTAAGATTTTGATTTTGTGAAAACATACACGAAATAAATGAGTCGGATTCAATCTGTTTGTATTTACTCTAAAACTAAAACATCATAATACATATGCAATGTTATTGGTTTGTTTGAAGTCTAAACATATTAAACATCTTTTTAATTTTTTGTAAATTAACTTTGAACTAACGCGGATTAAACCTCAATTATTGCATGTACCTGTGTCCATATTATTTATAAGAGCACCATTATGTCCAACATATATTAATTGGGTATTCATATTTCGATTTTGATATGTATCAGTTATTACTAAAGATATAATAATAACAACTTACAAAATTGCAGAACTGTGTACTAAAATGTTGCTTTTACAACTGTAATTAGTCGGAATCGAGCTAATTAGCTAACACGTGATAAGTAAACTATGCAGTTGTACAATTGCTCATTTGAACTTGCACCGAATATGACAGAGCAAATAACTCGCCTTTAGTGTTGCTCCGGGTATATCTTGTTGGAAGACGACATATATCATCTATCCGTATTTCATCGTGACAACCATGACTCACCGTGTCATCTGGTTCAAAGATGGTGATAACTTCTTTGAACACGTTGACGAGCCACCGAGGATCTAGAATGACTAGGTCACGGAGAGCATCGCTGACATCGCCAAAGTAGATAATTCGTCCGAGGTCATGGTAGAACGCAAGCATTGTCATCATATCACTTTCTATGCCCAGTTCAGCAGCAGTGGCTTTGATCTTTTGGAAAGGTGGAAACAAATGTGGATATAAATGTATTAACCCTGAGCAGGCTGGGGGGTTAACCCCCCCCCCCCCCCCCCCCCACCCCTTAACGTTTATCGTGATAATTCGGCAACGCGCTCAGGCATTGCCGCGCGACTTCATGAGCTTTTATTGAAGTCATGCGCAAATGTTTGAGATAACCAGGTAAACAGTTAAATAAACCAACCTGGTTAGGGTTAAATAGAGCCAGAATTGTTGAATTAGTCTACGTTTCCAAGTATGACCAATCATCCGGAGAAACGAGTAATATTTAGTCCTTCCAACGGATAAAGATTAACTGAAATTGAACATATTTTGCGAAGTAACAGTAATGTATTATTAGTAACACATGCATGTATTACATACCTCTCGTAAATCCTTCATTGGATTCTTGGTTTTCGGTTTGATTTGCTCCTGTTCAAACTTCATCCAGCGCAGGGGGATGTCTTCTCCCATGTAAGCCGCGTCGAGAGCAACTTCAACGATTTTGTCCTTTAGAGTTTGTATCTGATGGTAACGAGATTAGATATGACTTTGCATTTGTATTAAAGTACGTATGTCATGTATTATTTTGTTTCTGAGGAGGTTTTTAAGTAGGGATATTTTTTATAGTAGGGACAATTACAATTGCAATATATTTGTCCATCGAGTACATCAAAACAAATTGGCTAAATGTCGGAAGTGAATTATTCAGTATTAACACATTTCTTCGTTTTGCTAGTATTTTCACCTCGGGGTCCTTGTCTCCTAGTGAATTTTCCACAGCGATGTACTCTGGTATCACATGACCACTGTATGGCTTTCCCTTTAGACTCTCTCGGATCGTTGCAAAGGCAGATGCAATCTAAAATTATATAAAGAGACAATTTTGTAATAGCA
The DNA here is from genome assembly GCA_037951105.1 of Echinarachnius parma. Classification (NCBI taxonomy): domain Eukaryota; kingdom Metazoa; phylum Echinodermata; class Echinoidea; order Clypeasteroida; family Echinarachniidae; genus Echinarachnius; species Echinarachnius parma. Next base: position 197,621 of record JBAMJV010002203.1, on the reverse strand, counting down.
ATGTAGTCGTACCAAAGAAATATTCGGTCAATTAATGTTTGTTTTAATAAATCCAGTAATGAATTATTGACTGTTATATTTATTTATCTATAATTATGCCTATCGATCTACCGATAATTTATTGCATTTAATGTATAGTTGAGTTCTGGTAAAAAGAGTACAATTTTGGTGAAACTGAATGTTAGTAACCAAACCTACATCATTACATTACAAACTAATAGTTATAACCAGAAAGGAATACAACATTCCAAATGACGTAGTAGATATCATGTTATCATTTAAAAAGAGCCGTTAAAACATAAGAGGGCGCTCTCTAAACACTCATCGATTTCAACCATTTAGAATGAAATATTGTGCATGTGATGTTTTGTTTAAATAGTGATTAGATAGAGAAATAACCAACAACTATTAACATATTTATGTTGTAACCTTTTAAAAAGGGGAAGCATTTTTTTTTGTTAACGGCTGGTTTTAAATTATCTAATAAACCTGGAGCCCCAGCTTTATTAAAAATTATTATATTTGTAGATATTTCAGCCGTTTCTGAACCGATTTTGATCAAATAAAGTTTATTCTGTCACTAGAATATTATGCTATTTCAAATGTTGCAATCAGTATTCATTATTTAAAAAAAAATTAGTATGTGTAGCGCCCTCTCTACCAAAACTCAACTATCCCTTTAAATCCTATATCTGCCATGCATACCTATTATAGGACATTCGACAACTGTATCTGGGGAAGTGTGTTAAGATTTGATCAACCAGACAATATGTTAAATATATTTTGTTCGAAGAAATGATACACTAATACATATACACCATAACACACACATATACGCACATGTCATGCACATATCCAACGTAAATCACATGCCACATTATCTATTATCAAAATACATACATGCAAAACTAAGTCCCGAGGGAGCGACGCGACTGAGGGCCGCTGGGGTAGAGCCAGATGGAGAGTGTTTTGGAAGGGGTATCCCGCCTCCCACGGTGAAAATGTTGCATTTATATACTTGAAACGGTACACGTTGGTGCACGTCACACAAGCAGCCAGAGTAATGCTAGCCTACACTAAAACTGCGTGACTCGGTAAAGAAAAGTACTAACCCCAGAACTTACGCAAGATACACAACAAACTGAGGTTATCTGTCGAAAGCGAAGCGCGTAGCGAAAACTTAGAATGATGTATAAATAGTTTTGAACGTTAGAATGCATCGTGAGTTACCGTATTGCGAGTTATCTTTACCCGAGTTACTGATTTGTATACATCCCGCGATTTACGTCCAAACGATTAGAACATTTCGTCTGACATAGACAATGTCAAATTAGCATTCTACATATTTGACCACGATAACCTTTCAGATGGCGATTTCTTGTATCTAGGTGTACTCAACATTTACCATGTCCATAGTACGTAACGCGTAATGGACCATGAAATAAAAAATTTTCTTTAATGTTGGTAGATAAAGATCTAGTTAAATCCCGGCTATAATTCAGGTTTATAGCTTTTTATATGTGCCTATATTTATATACCACATTAATTTCTTCAAAGGAAACCTAAAGTAGGGCAACACAAAATTGTATTTAATGCAGCTGTTTGGCTTTTTCGCATCAGCGTTCCATACTTCTAAAAAGATATTTACTGCGTAGCGCGAATGTGCGTACGTGCCCATCGAGTCATGACGTCACATAAACACCACAACACGGAGTCCGAAGTACTAATGTGCATGTTTTACATGCAGAGCCTTTGATTTGCTAGTAAAACAAACACGTATTTTCTTGGAAATTGAGGCTGAACTGAAAACGCCTAATAAATGAATTGCAGCAGGATGCAGCAACACATATAAGTGCGGATCCTCCATGATATCAGCTTAAAGGGACTTAGTAACATTGTCCAAATCCTCAAAATATAATTTTAATTCTAGCGGTTCCCTCATACCTTGTTGTATTCGTATTAACAATAAAATCATGGGACAGGTTTCGGTTTTTTCAAATTTCCATTTCGTTACAAAGATATGTACGATCGAAGTATTCCGATAAGAAAAACTCCGAGTTGTTCATCCATGTACAAAGCGAATGCAGTGAGTTAGTGAATATCACCCAATATCACTTTGCATTTTCGCTCATTACTTGGCCATGCAATGTCAATTTGACTTGAAATTTTCACACAATACCCTGTGGACATATGAGATAACATTACTATACATTGCATCAACCATTCATCACTTTTGCACATGTCAACACAGTTACTAAATCCCTTTAAACAAATATTGCAAAACATCGAAATAATATTTTTCTGTCAACGTTAGTATTGCACACAGCGTGTACGTCTATGGTACGTCTTGTTATTAACCTGGTAGTCCCCTTCAAACACCAACAGCAGCGGAATGTTCATGTGCATATACATGTATATACGCTGTTTATAATGGCAACGTAACTTTTACAAGTATAGGAAGTTAAACGAGAATAGCCTACACGTGTCACCTTTTCACGTTTTTTGTTTCCTTTTCCCGGGATACTTTTCTTGTGAGTACCAACGATTATAATCGGTGGAGAAGCGAGATTTGATGATTTGTCTTTGACATCTGTAGGTGGCCGTGCATATGCAACGATTAGAGAAATCCATTCATGTATGCAGTCAAGGTTAGTGGCAGCACTCGTAGACCCGCCTCTTGTCTGGTATTGTAATGTACAAATAGGAGACAATAAATGAAGTACAAAGCGCTGTGTTTATAATACGGAAGTAATGTGCTTTAATTTTACACACAAATTAACTGTAACATACATTGATAAAGAGCAATCGATAATTAATGTATCCTTTTTTCAGTAAGTATTATTGATATCAACAAATAAAGTTACTTGAACTGAAAACACTGCCAAGCAGACACAATTGCATTGATGTGCGAATCTTTGGTTTGATGACAGTCTATCATATAAAGCATTTTCTGATTAATTTCAATGTATTTGTATTGCTATAATGTTAATGGTTCTGAAAATATGAGTCCGTCCAACCTGCATCCATCCATATACTTTTCAAGTATAATTTAGATCATTTATGATCATAACGTGACATCATCGGAGTTCGATAGTACTTGCCATGGTAAAAAATAACTCCACGATACCAAATTTTCTAAGCTGTATTACTAAACATTGTTTTGGCGTGTGGCCTTTTTAAACATTATTTTGGACAACCACTTTCTATAATTATTTATTTTTTGCCACACGGTTAGGATTCGGATAAAATATCTTAATCATTGTATTACCTTGCCAATAGTCGTGATGTTAGGATTAACGTCATGAACAGCTTTTTCATGAAGATCTTTGCTAAGATCAAACGCTAGGATGTACACAGCTCTCCAAGTCAGAAATACCTAAATAATGAAAATGAAATATAAACAAACCTAAGTCAAAACTTACGGATGAATTCGAGCAAACTGAACAAGAACTATTTGCACTAAAAAACGCAAATGTTTTGATGACGTCATGAAGTTCGCAAGTTATCATTATCAGACGATATTTCATTACTAATCTACAAAACCATTAGTCTGGCTGGTTTCTAGCATACATACGAACATATTAGACTTTCATCTCGCGATGGAGGGGAAAGTATGACGTCATAATATAAAGGGCCCTCCAGAACAAGATGGATATTTACGCACCGGTTATCTTCAACACAAAAGATCTTAATAATGCGTAACACCGCTGATTCAAGAAACGTATCACGTGAAAGCTAAAATGTTACTATTGACACCTATATCATAATTGACCTTTGTACAATAACAACAAAACATAATTTAAAGATTAATTATTGATAAATGAGTATTACCCCTTTTTGGCATTATATCACTCGAGTTGTGTCCTCCTCATTTTCGGAATTATTATTATTATTATTATTAATTTTGTTTTGTTTTTGTTTTTTGGGGGGCGAAATTATATATTCGCCCCCAATATTTGCATTGTGGGAGGGGGGGGGGGGGGCGACCACCCCATGGCCCCTTATGGCGTCTTAAAGTAATACTAAAATGTTTATTATGGTCGAAATAATAAAAAGCAAATCTGAGTAATAATTGCAGATACCTACCTGATGTGTTGTGTAGTAAGTTTCATGTCCAGCAAAATCCCAGATGGTGAAGGTGGGTTTGTTATCGTGTGTTTCTGCAGATGCTGTAGATGCCTTATCTCGAACGAGTCGAAGGATGTCTTCGTCGTTCATTGCAGATTGTCGATATTTCTTCTTTGGCTTAGTATCCTCTTCTGGTCTTGGTCCTGGAAGATGGACGGTTAAATTTTAGTTACACTTAAAGTGATCAATTTACTAGTTATTTTCATGAGGTTTTATCAAATGAGATTTTATTTTCAGGCACTGATTTCGTAGAAATTAACACAAAGTTGAACTTGACCTAAGGGATATCTTATTAATCATAAACATTTAAGAAGCTGTATCACTTACGTGATCCCTTGCATATATCCCCAAATTAAATTGTATCTTTCTGGTTAATGTCAGGTTTGTAATAGCTTCTGACCACTCGGGTAATGAGTATTAAGGGGTTTCAGATACGAGCAGCGTTTTAGGGTTGTACAATAGCAGTCGGAAGAGCACCCCGGTTAAGCTATCGGGAGGAGGGAGGTGGGGGTGTGGGGGGGGGGGGGGGGGGAGGGGTCTCGAGTTCGAATCCCGATGGAATCCCATTTTTAATCCCTCTTTTAATCACAATATATTTCTGGTCAATTCCTCTATATGTGTGAATTAAAGGGATTTAGTAACTTTGTGACATGTGCAAAAAGTGATGAAGGGTTGATGCAATGTATATTGTCCTTATCTCATATGTCCACAGGCTATTGTGTGAGAATTTCAAGTCAAATGGACATTGCATGGCCAAGTTATGAGTGAAAATACAAAGTGGTATTCACTAACTAACTGCATTCACTTTGTACACAGAAGCAAAACTCGTCCGGAGTGTTTTATATCTGAATACTTCAATCATATATATCTTTGTAACGAAAGGGAAATGTTATAATCTGAAACCGGTCCCACGATTTTATTGTTAATACGAATATAACAAAGTATGGGGAATCGCTAGAGTTAAAATTTTATTTTGAGGATTTGGACAATGTTACTAAGTCCCTTTAACGTATAGTAACACAAAATAATTTATACATATTGATTACCTCACCAGTTTAAATATTTTACATTTTATTGAAGACCAAGCTATTTTCTGTTATAAATTCGAGAGGTTATACAGGGTGGCCCAGAAATAACGGAACGGGGTACTTGCCATTATAAAGACACATACAGATTAGCTTCACTGGATAGATACTCTGTTAAAAGGAAATTTGATACCAACAACAGTAATTTTGGTCACGCAGTTTTTGTTTAACGGCGTCTTAAGTGACACCATGTCAGGGTCTACTTGTGTCAATTCTAGAAGGTCGGCGCCTGATAAATAACAAATCATGCCCGTCATAGCATCAAGGAGTAATCAATGCGAATACTTGTATCCATGTGCATTCATGCCCTTCGCATTGTCGACATCCGTGCTGAATGCACATGGACAAAAACAATCGTATTGATCGATAATTGGTGCTATAGCGGTCATGGATGGATATTCATCAGGCACCGTTTTTCTTGAAATTGACACAAATTCGACCTTGATTATCTATTAAGTGAATTTATTATGTACGTTTCTTCATCATGGCAAATACCCCGTTCCGTTATTTTTGGGCCACCCTGTATAGGTATAACACATCGACCAATCGATATTGTAAACCTGCTATAGCAATGGAAATTAATGTTATCATTACCTTCTAGGTCTCGTTTTTTATATTCACGTGTAGAATCTTCAATGAAAATAAAATACATGGTAAACTGATTAATGATACATGTATATGTTCACGTTTGCAGAGAGTTTATTCAGACATTCAGAGTGTTTTGTTTGGGTAATTCATTCATTTAATCCAAGCATAAAAGAGGAGCATACGAACAAAACCGTGTAATTTAATATAAATTATTTGTATAATTGTAAGTGAGAAAAGCAAATACGGACATTGTCAAAAATCATATTCACAAATCATACACGTTCCTGAAAATAAACAAAAGGGTTGTATCTTGTTTGTTTGTTTGTTTGTTGTTGTTTTGTTTGGGGGGTGATGTTCTCTCTTTCTGTTGTTAAAGCCCAAGATCAGTTTCGGGAAAGTAGCTGAATACATCTATATTGATCATTATTGTTGAATATGTATTGAAATAGGGCTTGTGTGGTAAAATCCGACGAAAAGCATCGTTAAATACAGAAATATCGGAAGAAAACCGCTGGTCGTAATACACATAGCGTATGGGGGACATATCTGTCCCATTGGGACAGATATACAATTTTGCAAATACAGTATATCAGTTAGTAGGCGGTTTATTTGCCAAATTTGGATGATCCTATATTAGTATCGTTATACTCTTTCACATTATTGTTAATAAGAGCTTCCATTTCATTTTTTGAGAGGGGGGCGTTTCCAAAACTGGTCTTTACCTTTAACATTAATCACATTCACATATTTTGACACATGGTAAAAAACTTGAGGTGTCTGAAGGGTGCTTTTTTGTACTGCAGACCCCGTTACGCTCCTCTGGTACCATTCGTCCAAAAAGACAAGAAGATAACTAAAACATTCAAGCGATTTTGGTTGAATTTGGGCAAAGTAAATTGATAGCTTAAAGCATATTAATAAAATCCGGTCTGGAGAGGATATCGTTGGAAGATCTGCGTCAGAATGGGATTCTTGACTAAATGATAATGATGATTAAAATGATCCGAAGCTATACTCTAGTGACAAATGTATAGTAGTGCATTCAACGCCCAGATTCATCGATCCTCTTGATTAATATATCAGCCTAAGATTGCATTAAAACGATAGGAGAAATTTACATTTACTTATATAGATGGATTACAACGTACGGGTTTAGCCTACATAGCCATCAAACGTATTTTGCTTAATACGGATAGCGGTCGGACAAAATATTTCATGAGGTATTCTTATTGATATTTCCAGATTAAGATAGTACTCACGATGTATGTTTTAACCCTAAAAAGGCCGGGCTATTTGAGGTCTTCCTACGGCCGCGGGGGGGGGGGGGGGGGGGGGGGCATCATGCCCCCCCCCCCCCCCCCCCCCCCCACCTTAGATCTCTGCAGCGGAGCGGCCGATCACCGTAAAAATGTGCACGCATGATAAATGAAGTGAATAAATAATGACTGTAATTTTTATAATTTTTGAAAAATTCATTAATTTGCATATTTATGGTAATTAATGCACATAAGTCATGAAATTCATATTTTTATCCAAAAATCCTATATTCTTCATAATTAAAATCTGGTTTTTACTACATATGTGATGCTGTACAACTATTTGAAGCACAAGTCGCGTGGGCTCGAACCGAGAAAATTGAGTTGAAAGTTAAAATTGTTAAAAAATCATGATTTTTCTCGTTTTAGCTTATTTGATTAAATGGAGTTTCCTCTACAATTTCATAACATTTGCTAAGAATTTGGTGCAATAATAACTGAAATATTAGCGTTTTTCTAAGACATGTTCAGTTTGGTTTTCACAAAAAGTTTAAACTTCGAGCGGTTGGTTCGTTCGGGAATATCGAGGAGCCAAAACTTGACTCCGCCCCTAACAACGAGGTAATGATTTTGATTGGTTGACGCTAGTTGGCATGTTTGGGACTGCGTGTGCTGCATGTCACCACCATGTTGTCAATACGTAGCACGCACAGAGTTTCAAAAGCGAATTATTCCAATGCAATGATGCATGGCAGCTTGTAAATCTAAAGTACTGTGCGTGCATGGGTAGTATCGTCCATTGACCTCTACTAGGTACAGGTCAATGGTATCGTCCCGCTGATTAACCATTGAAGATTGACCATCTATATTGAAGCGCCCCGGCCCCCTGGGCTACCTATTGTTACTTTCACAACCACCGCCAGTGTATAGTTGCGCCGACACGCTGGCTTGGTACGAACAGTCCCGTCACGTTCACGTTCACGTCACGTTCTCGTTCCGTACCATTTGTGAAACAGGTCACCCAAATCTACGAAGTGTAGGGTACGTGACCGAACAATTTGTTGACCTGCTATATGCAATCTACGAAAGCTCACGTAAATTGCCACTGGCGTTTTAAAAAATAACGTAAATTGTCATTGAGAAGAGACTAATGGCAAAATAGCTGCTTCAGGCCGAAGATGAATGAAACAAAATGTACCATTCATAAGCGTACCCATGGGGGCGGGTAGGGGGGGGGGGGGGGGGGGTCACCCTCCCCTGTACCCCAAAATACTGTTTTGGCTGTTTTTGATTGACTCCAAATATCTACAGCTAACCCCGACCCCCCCCCCCCCCCCCGCTCAAAGAAATTTGGCTGACGAAATAACCCCCTCTCCTTCCCCTTTGAACAAAAAAACATGCGTGCGGCCACTGCTACCATTACTCATTGTACTAATGATGCAGCTAATGCTAGTGAAACTAATACAATGCAATGTACAATAAAATATAAAATTATATAATAAAGTATCGTGTATGGTGTAATGAAAAGCGCCAACACTTATCAAAGGATGATAATGACACAGCTAGACAAATGCATGCACACCCAGACACAATGGTAGGTTATACCCTCCCATACACGCAAATTATACGTACACAAAAAACAAACATGTAATAAAAACAACAACAAATGAAAGTCCTCCTTTATAAAAATAGCGAAATAATTTTAACGAATAGGTTGTGAGCAAAATAACTTGTTTCTGCACGTATTGATTACTTGTGTGTGGTAATAAAATTCAGTGGTGTAGCGTGGTCGGACTGATTGGGGGGCAACACAATCACTAGCGAACCCACGATTTTTTCAAGGGGGTTTTTGTCAAAAAAAGGTGATGTTGGTCCAGGACCATTCCCAAAATGTTGAACCTAGACCAGGACCAAATAGTTGAAAAAAATCCTGTCTCAGCAGCAGGGGGGGGGGGGGGTGGGGTAGGCTTAGTCGTTATATTTTTTTCGAAGCCTAGACCAGGACGAGGACCTAGCGGTTCATAAAATCCTGTCAGCGGGGGGTGGGGGTAGTCGTAAAGTTTTGTCAGTACCTTTTTTTTAGACCTAGACTAGGACCAGTCCCAAGTTTTGTAGCCAGGACCAGGACCGTGAAATATATCTAGTCCAGGACCAACCAAAAAGTCTAGACCAGGTCCAGTCGCCCTCAGGCCTCGGCTGCAAACATTTTCTACGGACACCCCCTACCCACACTCCCCCGCTGACTTCAATTTGTCTGACGAAATACCCCCCCCCCCCCCCACACCCACTCCTTGAAAAAATCATGGGTACGCAACTGCCTACAGGTAGCTAGTTCGGATGCCAAATACTTTAATTGATTTATTTAGTATTGATTGGTTGGTGTGATTAATTGTTTCATTGATTGATTGATTGATAATGATTGACTGATTAATTGATTGATTGATTGATTGTTAGATGATTTATAGAATGACTCGATTCAATCACTATTAATCAACCATTAATGTTTTATTACTTTTAAACATCACCCCCTCACTGACTCACTCACTTACTCACTCATGTCGAGCACGGGAACTTCGGGCGTATGCGAACTGAATCATATGGTCCGCTGCGTGTAGCATGCAGTTCAGCTGAAAATCAACATTTGCCAAAATCCACGCACGACACGTCTTTAGAAATACTCTAATAGCAAGACAAATAATGCAAGTGTATGGTTGTACATTACCTAAATGACAGGACTGCATATTATCGTCTCAGATTACTCTAAATTATGCACGTACATATTATAAACATAATGATTGAAATGATTTGATAAGGGGGTATCGGCATTTTCGTGGTCATTTTTAAATGTCTTTGTGCGTGTATACATGTCTATTCTGGATGACGTCAAGACTAGTCTTAGTAACAAGCGCTTGTAATTTAAAAATCTTGATTAAACACTCACGTCACGTTTTGGTAGACGTGACGATTCGAGTTTTACCGGAATGGAAAACGACAAATTGTTGGGTCACTTTACCCTACACTTCGTAGATTTGGGTGACCTATTTCACAAAAGGTACAGTACCGTTCACGTGACGTGAACGTGACGTTAACGTGACTGTTCGTACCAAGCCGACACGCTTGTATGCACAATCATTATGCGCTGTTTCATATTGTAAAACGCCAATCGATAGCAAGTTAGCGTTATTAGGGGCTATGTGTATACGCATTCACGCCGTTGCGTACGATGTGTATGGGGGAGGGGGGGGGGGGGGGGCAGGGGCCCACCGTTTGCGTACGCAAACAAAAACAAAACATACGCTGTATTTTCTTAATAACCAGAATAATAAAGTTCCACGATGCATTATAGGTTAGATAGTCCCTACTAAACACAACCTAAAAAGACAATTCCCCCTAATCAAAATAGCATAACATTTTTTGGACAAAATGTATCCAAGTAAATCGATATTTTTAATAATTATTTTTTCATTTATGAACTTATGTGCACTTTTCGCGATTGACGAGATATTGATTCCATACTTAAATATGTCTCAAACAATCTCCACTACTTAAAATATACGAGGGGGTAACACAAGTAACAAATAAAAATAACAAAAGGAAAGATATACGTAAGGTGAGCCCCCATGTAGGTCAGGGCCTCCCAATTAATCAACTATTATCATCAACACAATTGTATGGAACATTATCATCATCATTGTCGTCATCGTAATTATTGCATTATGTCAGAGAATACTAAGACGGGGATGGGACGCTTCCCATAATCGACATTTCTTGGCGGCCCATTTATCCAGTTATTATAGATTTATTATATTTATTATTATAGTATATTAAGTGTATGTTTAAAACTCCATTAAATTGTGTGTTTTTTCTCCATTTTGTTGTCTTCATATTAAATGATCGGCTTCAACTTTTAGCTTTGATCGTAATAATTGCGTGGCTACATGTTCTACACCCAGTGGCGAATCTATTTAGATTACAAATTGGCAACGACCAAAATCAAGTGCTACTAACAAGCACGCTAACGATCAAATTGTTGCTGTTTTTTGCGACATTCAGCGCTGTCATTTTGTTGCTTTTTTTGCTGATATTTAGTTTGTTTCTGCTAAGCGTTCAATTGTAATGCAACTTTGTAAGTAGAATACAAAATCTTTGGCATTGTGTAGATCTTACAAATTATTATTATTCGCGACCTTTTGAATGAACCACCTGCACTGGCGGCAAGTGCTATGTGTATTAGTACATCGATGCGCGCGTTTTGACTCCCCGGCTACGTCCGGGAGCGCGGTGCTCGGCGAGTATAGGGTACGTACAGGTCTGCTTGCTTACAAAAGTATGTTTAATGAGCCGGCCGTAAAGATGAAAGTCGATAACCTGCTCGCACAAGTGAAAAGGCTCCACTGATCAAAAGAACTTAGACACAAAACCAATCCTAGCAAAGTCATGCGTGCGGGCACACACACAAAACCGCTCGTTATACGTTTGAGTGGTCATGGTTACTAGGTCTTTTGGGGGATCTTTTGTTCCGTCCGATGTGAATAGAACGAACCCGCTCGACCCTTTTAGGATCATTGATAGCACCTGCCAGCTCCTTGAAAATCGAAAGTAATCTTTCAGGGCCCTTTTCTCGATAAAATGATTTCCAAAACGCTCCTCCAACGTCTCTTTTAAAACCATGTATATCCGCAATAAAACAAAATTATGTACCGTGTTAGGTATCAAATGAAAGAAGAAGAAAAGGAGAAAACGATCATACTATTAACTCAATTTCGACCTCGATCGAGGAGTGCATCTTTTAGTCGTGCGTCATCACATATATTCTTCAGAGCATTTGGAATGATAATACAACAAACAAATTTGGAAGAGCCCGGTTCTTCTTTATGTTTTATATTGTTTTGTTAATTTCTCATGTATTTCTTCGGTTTGGTTAAACTTATGTATTATATTATTTTTGTGGTGTATTTCGTTTCTAACCATAATTTAACTATTTCGAATCCCAAAACCAACATATAAAATGTTAACAACACCAAATAACTAATGATACACCTCATTTTACGCAAATGGATATTTAGCGTGTTGGAGCATCTTACAGCGTGTTGGAGCAATACAAACAAAATCGTGGGGGGGGGGGGGGGGGCATTATGCCCCCCCCCCCCCCGACCCCGCCGCCCCCGGCCTTTTATGGGTTAAAGAAAACCTCTGATCGAAATGTTGGACTCCAGTACAAACAAACAAACAAGATTAGTCAAAAATTCTATTTTGCCCCCTTTTGAAGACGGGAACAACTTTAGGATAACAATCTGTTTACAACATTGGAATGGGATACTCAGTTTAATACAAAGTCAAATAAGACTCGTTTTCTACAAGCCATGAAAACGCAATCTACACACCAAGCACGTCATGAGCTTTGATGCGAATTTGATAACGAATATGTTAGTATTAAATATTACATTACCCGATTCATGTTGCGCGGTTTGCTCAAAAGTCTCATCCACCATGGCCATGTGTTCGATAGTTCCTGCATATGGGATTATGAGTAAAATATAAAACATTTATGAACTAAAAATAAGTAGTGCAAAACGTGGCCAGTAGCACATTTCCTTTCCAATATATTAATACATATAATACACCCGAGCCAGCAAGTTCCAAGAAAGCATGCCGTGATTAGTGGCTGTGCTGAATCTTTATAAAAATATATATATATTATATCTATGTGTTATTAAAAGTTGTATTGCATACCTGATGTGCGTTTTAAACGCTGCTCTAAACTCCCCTGCATCATGTTCGTGCGCTCGAGATTTCCTGAAATTCGTCAGACAAGATAAGAAGTGTTTCAATTTTGTTAAAAAGGGATATCATGAACCAATATATATGATAGATACATTGTATAGAGGAAGATTATGTTGATGTTTCAAATGGTACATACTAATAATAATTTGATTGTAAGAGAATAAAACGTTTCTAGATGCCAGTTTTAAAATGTTTTTCATACATCATTTTCAAATGTATGGAGCTGTAATCGTGCAACCCCCTTACTGCATTTTGTTGAAATCACACTAAATTGAATGCAATTAAGTAATCTACTGTATAAATAAACTGAAGCATAATGTCAATACCACATAGATTGAAGATGTGTGTTCCGATCACTTATTGTGCATGACTGTGTAGCTAATCGTCTGGTTACATTTAATATAAACGTCATATTTTTTATGCAACAAGACAAAACTTAATTAAAATTAAAATGTTCAACTATTAGTATAATTATCCTATAATATAAACAAAATACATATTGTGAAATGTTTGTATATAATGTTTGCTAATGCATTTTATTTCTCGAAATATTTTGTGAACACAAACAAAATGTTTTAATTGTTTGGCAAGGAATCCGTTGCTAGTGCTCGTTTTTAAGTGCAACAAAGTCAGCATCATAAAATCCAAGATGGCTTTCCCTGATTTGCATATTAGTGAGCACCGTAAAAGGGAAATCCTTGACCCGAAATACCCATATCATAATGGTAACCCATAATGAACAAAATGGCAGTCGGTGTTGTAGTATCCAAATCAACTAAATCATCCTTGTCAATATTATATTATATGACAAATACGCCGATAGACTATATATTTTGTTTCAATTACCTTTCACTTGCGATTGAGAAACACTAGGGGTCGGGTTAGTGTATTGCGTTACTATTTCACCGAGAGCTTCACTTTCCTGAACGAAATGTGAGATAAAGTACGATCTTGATAAATATCCTTTAGATAATAAAACACAGTGATAAACATACATATTCCTCCGGGTTGTACTTTGACAACAACTAACCGCTGAAATATATTTAACCAACGGTAATCTGAAACTGTACTTAATTCTACTTGCTCAATTATATTTTAGTGACGTACATATTACGAATATACAACACATTTCAACTTAAAATACATTTCAGAATACACCCCATGTGGTAATTCATAACACTTGGTTTGACACAATACAATAAACTAATAATATACCAACTAGTGTAGCATCAACAACAATATCGGGATCAACGAGGGTTCTGTCATTGACTCTTACCTTTTTTGCGACCCAGAACACTCCCGATACATATTATGTTTTGTAATTTTGTTTATCGAGTATAAGTAATAATAATAATAAGTATAAGTAGAGGGTAATCAATATTATTGTTGATTATAATTATGTATTATACTCTTTTATAGAATGGGTTGATAAATCCCTGCAATCTGATTGGTTGAGAGCAAAATTTGTGCAGACAATTAATTGTACTGGATGCATGAAAAGTCATGCGTCCGGTAAAAAAATCATACGTCGGGTAAAATTTTCATGCGTCCGGTAAAAATTCCATGCGTCCGGTAAACAATTTCATGCGTCCGGTAAACAATTTCATGCGTCCGGTAAAAAATTTCATGCGTCCGGTAAAAAATTTCATGCGTCCGGTAGACAAATCATGCGTCAGGTAAAACATTTCATGCGTACGTCCGGTAACAAATTTCCGGTAAAATTGTTTCATGTAATATATATAATTCTTAATTTTTTGACTTTGGGGGGGAGGGGGGGGGGGGGGGGGTAACAATGCCCATTCTATAAAACAGATGATGCGCAAGTTTATGTTGTGGGTCGGTGGAATTGTTTGCACGTGGTTACTATGGAAACTAGTCTAAACCCACTCGGCTTCGCATTCGTGGGTTTAACAGTTCCATAGTTACCTTGTGCAAACAATTCCTACCGATCCACTCATACCTGCGCATCATTTGTATACTGATAATGACTTACCACTATTTCCATTAGCTTCTGCACCACGACATTTGCCACGTCTTCTTTGAATTCTAAACGAAACCAATGTCAAAGACATCAACGTTTATTATCTTTGATAGTTCATGGATATATTGGATTTATGGTTGAATGACAAGAAAACTATAATAACTGTTGTTAGAAATTGTTATCTTTACATCTGGCTTGCATTGATTTTACACTTATATCAGTGTATTTAAATATAGTAACGTACCTTTGATACAGGATAGATATTCTCAAAACTGTATAAGAAAATGATGAATCTGCTAGAAAATAAAACATGATACCTTCTTCATCGGTGTGGGAAGCTCTAGCGGGTTTCAGAGTCCATGAGTTCTCACTTGCCTCCACTGTCTCCATAGTGATATTAACTCCATCGGTTATCTGCTCTTCCGGGTCAAACCTGTATCAGTTTCAAGAAAATACATCTGCCTCGACTCGAAAAGTAACATAGTAATACATGTTTATATATTTTTGTTATTAGTCTTTTAAAATATTTGCGCTTCAGCTTGTGATACTTTGCTTGAACTTTACAAGCTGTCTAAAGTTTAAATTTTTCTAAATTTGGCACATTTACATGTGCAAACAGGCCTATTCATGTCAAGGAAGGGGGAGAGGGGGAGGGGGGGGGGGTATATATATATTTTTGTTCTCCAAAACATCATTCTTTCTAATTTTACTTACAAGAACATGTTTGAAAATATACGATTTTGTACATAACTAACATAATGTTGTGCAAATATTGTATGTTTCTAAATAGCTTGATCAACAAAAGGTTTACAAAGTCATTATGTTCAGGACAATCAAGTTAGTATATGCTTAAAGGGGAAATCCATCCCAGAAATGTGATGTTTGCTATAAAATGAAGTGAATATGAAGAATCATGATCGAAAATCTGAGCCAAAACGGTAGAGCAATACAACAGTAATGACAGGATGAACTTTGCTATAATGTTTACTATCGTTCGAAATTACTATCGATCGATCGAGCTGCAGACATTTTGACTTCTCATAGAACTTTTATAAAATTTTAATTTTCTCAATAACAAAGCAAATTTATGAGTTTACAAATTCTAGAGAGGTTGGCCTATCGATATTCTTGTATGAATTCGTGAAAATAAGCAGAGAAAGTTAATTTTTAGCAACGAAAATGAGAAATAAGTGTATTTTCATAAACTAAAGCCATGGCGAGTTACTCGTCAATGATGTTACATATGGCGGCAATTATGAAACGATCGCTCATTACCACATGATGTTCAAATAGGTATAACTTTCGTGTTTCTTGTCCGATTTTGATCAAACTTTCAACAATTATGCCTCTTGTTCTGCTTTTTCAAATAACGAACGGTTGCATCAGGCTCGGAATACCCCTTTAACTGTTAGGTTCTATAAACACTGGCAGAGTGGCAAACAAAACGGTAGGTGGATTTAAAAGTAAGAACGGAATATTACATACGCCTCTCCTGTCAGCACTTTTTTCAAACTCGTCTTCCCGACTCGTTCCTGTCCCACAATCATTAATCGGGTTTCGTAGTTTGCCTTTGCACCGTCTCGCATTGCTTCCTTGTACACCCTAAGAGCTTGTGGACCTCGAGCTAGAATCTCTAGTGGGACACTTGAATCTGTAATTATTTAGCAAATGAAGATTATCATTCATACAACATTTCATATATTTGGCTAAATGCACATGGATTGTCAAGGCGACGAACAATATTGTTAGCACTATGGTTTAATTTTCTTTAACAAAAAAATGCCTTTACATTATACAGCTTTGGACAAAGTTATCAGACGAATTACTTTGTTCTCAATGTTAAACAATACAATTATAAACATTATTATATTACATTTACAATATTTTTCAACATATGCTATTTCTTACAAACAAGAATTTTATCAACAGTTGCATTTATTCTTGCCATAATTATAACAGAATAGATTTTATACAGACGTTTTCAATGCGTATTTGAACATTTTATAATTTGTTTATGTATGTAGTGCTAATATTTTAATATACTTCCATTCGTTGTAGGGCTTATTTATAAGTAAATTCATCATTGATTTGCGCTGCCAAGTGACAGTCGATCGCTCTTGTCAAAGACGAAAGACCAGGTAAAGATCGCCTGTATCCTTTTTCACAATTAATCTGCAAAGTAGATTCATTTTCTGTATATCATTTACAATACATTTGACAAATGAATACATTCGTTGAGGTAAACAGTGAACTCTCTAGCCCGTTCACCGGCTTTGTAACTTTGGGATTACTCGACGCTTTACCAAAAGTAATGTTGTAGTCAATGCAGACTTTTCATGTATAATTAATTTGAATTTGAAGGCTAAAACCACTGTATCCTTGACCATAAAGACGAACGATGGACAGTGATGTAGCAACTCAACGCTTGTTAATTCCTTTTTCAACTGAATTGTATTTGTTTGTGCAATTTTACTAGACGACTGATATGGAAGCCACATCAAGAAGAACTAACAGGTTTATAATTATAAATTACAGACTGCTCATTGGTTCGATTGTTCTGGTTAATTTTGGCATTTAAATTCGATCCTACTTACGTTTCTGATCTGGCTTCTGCAAATCATCAGCATCTCGAAGACTTATATTCATCACAGTGTCGAAGTTACCCTTCTTAGATGAAAGATTTATAGGTGTCATTTCAAAACCTTTCCACTCATTAACATCATCCCATTGACTTCTCAAGGCTTCCATTGATTCGAGATGAACCATCTCAGGTATCAGACTAACTGATTGATTTCCACTCACATCAATCTTGTTTGTATTGGCCCCTTGGCTTCGTAAATATTTCACTGTATCACGGTGACCTGCCTGTGATGCTGCATACAGGGCTGTATATCCAGCCTTGCTCTCCTTGTTCACCTCAGCGCCTTGACTTATCAGATATGTCACTATATTAAGATGGCCTTTATGGGATGCTATATACAGGGGTGTAGCTCCTTTATTGCTAGCCTTGTTCACCTCAGCGCCTTGACCAAGGAGATATTCCACTATATCGAGTTGGGCTTCCTCGGATGCTATATACAGGGCTGTAACTCCATTATTTTTCTCCTTGTTCACCTCAGCGCCCTGACTTATAAGATATTCCACTATATCGAGTTGGGCTTGCTCGGATGCTATATACAGGGCTGTAGCTCCATTCTTGTTTCCCTTATTCACATCAGCGCCTTGGCCTATCAGATATTTCACTATATCGACATGGCCATTCTGGGATGCTATAAACAGGGCTGTAACTCCATTATTTTTCTCCTTGTTCACCTCAGCGCCTTGACTTATAAGATATTCCACTATATCGAGTTGGGCTTGCTCGGATGCTATATACAGGGCTGTAGCTCCATTCTTGTTTCCCTTATTCACATCAGCGCCTTGGCCTATCAGATATTTCACTATATCGAGATGGCCCTTCTGGGATGCTACATGCAGGGCTGTAGCTCCATTACTGATTTCCTTGTTCACCTCAGCGCCCTGACTTATCAGATATTTTACTATATCGAGATGACCTTCCTGGGATGCTATATACAGGGCTGTAGCTCCGATACTGTTTTCTTTGTTCACATCAGCACCTTGACTTATCAGATATTTCACTATATCGAGATGGCCAATCTTGGATGCTATATACAGGGCTGTAGCTCCATTCTTGGTCTCCTTGTTCACCTCAGCGCCTTGGCCTATCAGATATTTCACTATATCGAGATGGCCCTTCTGGGATGCTATATGCAGGGCTGTAGCTCCATTACTGATCTCCTTGTTCACCTCAGCGCCTTGGCTTATAAGATATTTCACTATATCGAGATGGCCCTTCTGGAATGCTGTATGCAGGGCTGTAGCTCCATTACTGATTTCCTTGTTCACCTCAGCGCCTTGGCTTATAAGATATTTCACTATATCGAGATGGCCAATCGTGGATGCTATATACAGGGCTGTAGCTTCATTCTTGTTTCCCTTATTCACATCAGCGCCTTGGCCTATCAGATATTTCACTATATCGAGATGGCCCTTCTGGGATGCTGCATGCAGGGCTGTAGCTCCATTACTGATTTCCTTGTTCACCTCAGCGCCCTGACTTATCAGATATTTTACTATATCGAGATGACCTTCCTGGGATGCTATATACAGGGCTGTAGCTCCATTATTTTTCTCCTTGTTCACCTCAGCGCCCTGACTTATAAGATATTCCACTATATCGAGTTGGGCTTCCTCGGATGCTATATACAGTGCTGTAGCTCCATTCTTGTTTCCCTTATTCACATCAGCGCCTTGGCCTATCAGATATTTCACTATATCGAGATGGCCCTTCTGGGATGCTATATGCAGGGCTGTAGCTCCATTACTGATTTCCTTGTTCACCTCAGCGCCCTGACTTATCAGATATTTTACTATATCGAGATGACCTTCCTGGGATGCTATATACAGGGCTGTAGCTCCAATACTGTTTTCTTTGTTCACATCAGCACCTTGACTTATCAGATATTTCACTATATCGAGATGGCCAATCTTGGATGCAGCTATAAACAGGGCTGTAGCTCCATTCTTGGTCTCCTTGTTCACCTCAGCGCCTTGGCCTATCAGATATTTCACTATATCGAGATGGCCCTTCTGGGATGCTATATGCAGGGCTGTAGCTCCATTACTGATTTCCTTGTTCACCTCAGCGCCTTGGCTTATAAGATATTTCACTATATCGAGATGGCCCTTCTGGAATGCTGTATGCAGGGCTGTAGCTCCATTATTGGTCTCCTTGTTCACATCAGCGCCTTGGCCTATAAGATATTTCACTATATCGAGATGGCCCTTCTGGGATGCTATATACAGGGCTGTATATCCATTCTTGTTTTCCTTCTTCACCTCAGTGCCTTGGCCTATCAGATATTTCACTATATCGAGATGACCTTCCTGGGATGCTATATACAGTGCTGTAGGTCCAGTATTGGTTTCCTTGTTCACTTCAGCCCCTTGACTTATCAGATATTTCACTATATCGAGATGGCCGTTCTGTGATGCTACATACATGGCTGTCCATCCCTCACTGTCTTGCTTGTTCACCTCAGCCGCTTGACTTATCAGATATTTCACAATATCGAGATGGCCGTTATGGGACGCTATATGCAGGGATGTAGCTCCACTATTTTTTTCCTTGTTCACCTCAGCGCCCTGACTTATCAGATATTTCACAATATCGAGATGTCCGCTCTGGGATGTTATAAACAGAGATGTCCATCCGTCACTGTCTTGCTTGTTCACCTCACCCCCTTGACTTATCAGATATTTCACAATATCGAGATGTCCGCTCTGGGATGCTATAAACAGAGATGTCCATCCGACACTGTCTTGCTTGTTCACCTCAGCGCCCTGACTTATCAGATATTTCACAATATCGAGATGTCCGCTCTGGGATGTTATAAACAGAGATGTCCATCCGTCACTGTCTTGCTTGTTCACCTCACCCCCTTGACTTATCAGATATTTCACAATATCGAGATGTCCGCTCTGGGATGCTATAATCAGAGATGTCCATCCGTCACTGTCTTGCTTGTTCACCTCAGCCCCTTGACTTATCAGATATTTCACAATATCGAGATGACCTTCCTGGGATGCTGTATACAGTGCTGTAGCTCCAGTATTGATTTCCTTGTTCACTTCAGCACCCTGACTTATCAGATATTTTACTATATCGAGATGGCCGCTATGGGATGCTATATGCAGAGATGTAGCTCCACTATTGTTTTCCTTGTTCACCTCAGCGCCCTGACTTATCAGATATTTCACTATATCGAGATGGCCCTTCTCGGATGCTATATGCAGGGCTGTAGCTCCATTACTGATTTCCTTGTTCACCTCAGCGCCCTGACTTATCAGATATTTTACTATATCGAGATGACCTTCCTGGGATGCTATATACAGTGCTGTAGCTCCAGTATTGCTTTCCTTGTTCACTTCAGCACCCTGACTTATCAGATATTTTACTATATCGAGATGGCCGTCCTGAGATGCTATATGCAGTGATGTCCATCCGACATTGTCTTTCTTGTTCACCTCAGCGCCATGCCTTATCAGAAACTTTATCTTGGCAAGATCTCCCAGCGATGCTGCTTCTAATATATTTACTGTTGTTTCCTGATCAGACATTGTCTCATCTCTAAGCAGTTATTCAAACGGTTATGGTATGGACTTCTGTGTTGATGTCTGATGTCACCCTTTGACCCGAAGATTCTGTTTGAAAGGAACGACAATTATTAAATATATGATAGATTCACACAGGCATGATCATTTCAAAATATTGCCTATTGACAAAACCGTAAATGTGCACTCACTGACCACAGTCCAATGTTACTCAATACAAAAGATAACGACATGATAGCCTGTGTGTACTGTTGGTTATACGCATTATTGAATACCTTGTAACACGATACGCAGTCAGCATGCGATGCGATTTTAAAGGTAGTTCAGATTCGTCAAATGAGATGCGCGGCGCCATCTTGCATACGCGTTGCGCACGGTGCGTAATGCACGTTAGCTCAGTGTCATGTGGTGCGCGCAAACTAACCCAGTTCAAAATGTCGACCCGCTATGTAGCATCCCCACGCTTGATGCCCTTTAAGATATCCGTTTTAGACCTTAAATTACAATACAAATATGATTTACTTTTCGAAATTGTAGGCTGTATCGTATAAATAAGCGAAACAGATGAAATTTTTTACGAATACCATGCGATCTTTACTTTACTTTGGATGGCATGGTCTTATCACGCAAATGGCAACAGGTGTCCTCTGCTTTATACTACTGCTCATTATCAACTTGTCGTCTTCTACACCTATTTTTCATAAAACCTCTGAAATTAACGATCAGCTTTAAGTATGTTCATACATTTGCGCCATTTACTAAATACGTGTGTACTAAAATGTCATTAACATGTTGCTTTCATAAAGTTGAAGAGATTAGGAAGAATAATCTCTGAATCGGGTAATAAACAAGAAGTCTACGGCTCTTTGAAGATGTCCATGTATTCGTATGGGGAACTCAAGTTAGCAACGCACTGTGATAAGTGTGTGGACAACTCCCCATATGTTTTGTACACACAATGTTCCCATTTTTACAATTATCTTCATAGTCACATTTTTCCATTCCTCCAACTCAAAAGTATTCTACAAGACATATGTTGAACTCATACGAAGGGGAAACATACATTTTGAGAAAATTGAAAGTGAACGACATTATGTGTACAAATTGTATGGGGAGTTGTCCTCAACTTTGCCAGAATGTGTTGGCAATTTGAGTCACTCAAAGAAATACATGGCGTTTTAAAAAAGCCGTAGTTTTCTTATTCGTTGACCGATTGTGGTCAAATTTTCAGAGAATATTTTTATATTTAGAGTCTTATATAGTGCATACAACAATTTGTCTGGATTGCATTGTCCTTTATCTAAACAAGCTAACAGACACAATACATCTCTAAACGTGCATAACCTGAATGCAACTTAAATTTAAGAGTTGTTCCCCGCATGGAAATGATAATAATAATAATAATAATAATAATAATAATGTTTCGATTTATATAGCGCCTAATATGATTGTTAATCATCTCTAAGCGCTTTACAATGATAATATTACCCCCAGTCATAGGTTACAATGCAAACCAGCACACATTGTGTGCACCATCTCCACTCCCTGCGGAGCATTCCTTCCAAACGCTCATGGGCACAAGAAGATCGTTCACAAGGCTTTCACCTCCTACCGGGTCCCCATTTATACACCTGGGTAGAGAGCAGCAATTGTGGATAACTTGTCTTGCCGAAGGACAAAGGCAGTGGGCAGGGTTCGAACCCGGGATCTCATGATCGGAAAGCGCGCGCTCTACCAATCTTGCCACACCACATCCATAAGGGTGTTCATTCGGTAAATTGATATATAGAGTTTTGCATACCATATTGCACCCTATCCAATTTGATATATAAAATGCCACTGTATTAACATATTTCGTTAAGTCAGTTAATGTTTTTCCTAAGTGTGATATAATTTGGCAGTAAGTGGTTTCATTATGGATTGTATGGTGAGTGAGCAATACCATGGATACCCTCTGGTTTGTTAACTTAAAGGGGTAGTTTAGTTTTGGTAGAGAGGACGCTGAACATCACATTTTGTGTGTGAGATAATGAAACACTGAGTGTCGAATTTGAGAAAACATGCAATTTTAATGGCAGAATAAACTTTAATTGGTCAAAATCGACCCAGAAACGGCTGAAATATCAATAAAACATCACATGCATACTTTTGTATGAAAGATGTTTAAAACCTTTGCCTTTTAAAAGGCTCCTTCTTTTGTTTACATTTCTCTTTTTGAATGATAACGGGCTCTTTACTTAGTCGTTTGTAATTGTGTATACCTTTCGAGCATGGTGGAGTTATAACTATTAGTTTATAATGTTACTGTGCAGGTTTTGGCTACTAATAAAGTTCAGCCTTACCAAAACTAAACTACCCCTTTAACGTCATTGTATTATGTACATCTCATTATAATAAATAATAAGTACATACTAACACTCAAAATTCACGTAGATACATCCATTATACACACATGTTCTGGGTCACCACACATATCAAAATTCAATTGTTATAATTATGATGAGGCCAAACACATAGATCTGATTGACATATTTAGTAGAAACCTTTTATACAAAATGTATCGAAAGTTCAACGAATGTACACTTTTAACCAGTTTGATCAAGTTGATTTGTGCCTAAATGTGAACGGCTACGGCAAAACCCTGCACTCATCGGTAGTTCATGTTTTGAAGAAATTGGCATTTGGAGTTCACATAATGTGTGTAAAAGACTTATGATTTAACATTGCAATATTTAAGCAATCATTTATTCGCCAATTATTGACCAATTTGTTCGAACAAAGCTTCAAATTAAACCTTGTTATGAGGCGTTTCTAATGGTGTGAAAATATACATATTGATGTTTACAAGTGCAGGGTTTTGCTTTATCCGGTCACAAATAGTTATAATACGGAACCACTGCTATTTCCTGGCTCCATACGGACGAACCATTTGCAAGTGCGTCAATGTTATTCACGCGTACGTTTGTAGACAATAGATTCCCGAAAGATTCGTTCGGTCTGCACACATTAGTAGTCCCAATTCAGACCGCATGAACGCATGCTTTAGAATGGTGATGCGTTTTCCAATCATATATTTATTTTCCTGGAAACATATTTTTTGATGGAATGGAGTACTAAAGATGTTACCTTTCTTTAATAACCATATTATTTTTGGGTGGTGGTACCCTTTAATTGATACATGTACTTTCTTTAAATCAGACATTAGCATGCGGTAGACGAACAATATTTTAGACAAATTTAAAAGAATCTCAGGCAGCAAAGATTTCTCCATTTCGGATAAAGCAAATCATTTCATTTGTGTAAAGCTTAAAATTTGCAATATTTGTATGATGCATTCGCGCACCCTGATTTTCCATCCATGTACAAAAACGGTTCGCGTCTGCACCATATACTGTATACTACCCACTATGTTTAGCGTATATAGCATACATTTGATTGCTAGAATAGAGTTCGTCTTAATTATGTTTAGTATGCTGATTATACTGAAAGTGGGTTTCCAATATGTGTAATACAGTATACTCGAATGATACTAATATATATACAATTAATGTAATTAAACAAATAAGTGCCTTACTCGCATTAATCTAATGCACGATATTAACTTTTGTGTCTATCTTGTATGGGGTGGGGTGGGGGCGCGGGGGGGGGGGGGGGGGGTGGGGGGTTGGTTAGGACCAATTATTGCCCGAGGCAACATGTTTAGATGGCTGATACCGATAACAAGTATATCTTATTACTGAATAATAATGATAATAATAGTCGTTTCTTTTATAGCGCAATCTTACAATTAAGTCTCAGTGCGCATAAATGAAAGAGAGAGAGAAATAGAAGCGTATTTAAGCAAAGATACAATAGTAGAAACTTACAATTCTTTAACAAACAAAAAAAATTGGCTCGAAATAGATGCTCTGTATCAGATTGTCTAATATATGTAAGATAGTTTGTTCCAGAGCATAGGTGCAGCAAACTGGAAAGACCGCTGACCGTATGTCTTAGTTTTAACAGAATACTGAACTGAAAGATTCTTTGAACTTGAACGAAGGACCCTAGGTGATTTATAAAAACTAATAAGTTCTTGAATATAACCAGGTGAATTTCAATGTATGCATTTGAACGTAATGACTAAAATCTTAAACATAATTCTTTTATTTTCAGGTATTCAATGTAGATTATAAAAAACTGGACGTGTTGTACTTTACTTAATAAAACCTCAGGTAGACCAAATAAAATGCTATTACAAATAAATATCAATATGACTTAAAACCAAAGCATGGACAAGTCTTTCAGTAGTGCTTTTTATCCAAATACTGTCTAATCTTTCCCAGCTTATACAAAAACAAATGATGTTTTTTTACAAATATTTTTTACATAATTTACTAATGACAAATTCTCATCAAATACACCCAAGTTTCTAACGCACTTTGCGGGTTGCAGTGAACTCATTAAACACAACAGGTGGTATTATATTCTTAAGTCTAAATTGAGATGACATATGAAGGAATTCAGTTTTCCCTGCATTCAGCCTTAACAAATTACTTGATGGCCACGATTTGATATCCACTAAACATGACTCTAATTGAGGAATAATTAATGGTAGGTCTGAATGTTTAAGCGTATAAAGCTCTTCAGCATGAATAAAAACCATAACTCTGCAAAATGTTCTCTAAGGGGGACGAATACAAAGTAAAAAGTATTGGACCCATCACAGATCTTTGTGGGACTCCCTGGTTTATAATCCGGGGGGGGGGGCACTCATGTATAATGTAAGACGGGTATGTGCCGCTTAAAAGAACCCCTTTTTCACGCCTGATCGCAGCTCTAAAGATACCCGATTTTCAAAAATTCCAGCTCCATAGACCCCCGAAATTACTTGGCTAGCCAGTTGAGTAGCGCCAAGTCCATTTTTCTTCTTCTAGTTCAGCTCCATAGACCCCTGGAATGACTTGACTATTTATTTGACTAGCGTCAAGCCCATTATTCTCTTCTTGTTCAGCTCCTTAGACCACCATTTGAGCCTTTTTGAGGGTTTCTATAGGTTTTTTGGCCCGTTTTTGGTAGCTCCAAATCTATGAATTTTGTAGTTTTAGTCCGCTCCTTAGACCCCTTAATTCCCGTTTCAGCGTTTTTGTAGCTCCAAAGACCCTGTATTTTGTGTGTGTAGTCAGCTCTTCAGACCCCCATTTTAGGGTTCCGTGAGGCACACCCCCGTCAAAAAGTAATACCAGTGCCCCCCCCCCCCCCCCCCCCCCGTGTTTATAATACGTTGACTTGAAACCTCATCTTTAATTACTACATGTTGATATCTATTTGTAACATAAGTATGTAGCCAATTTAATGAACTACTATTGAATCCAAAGTTATATTATAGTCTTTGAAGTAGCGTACCGTGGCTGATAGAGTCAAAAACAGCGGAGTAGTCCAGCAACAATAACAATACCTCTTGTCCTTGATCGAGGCTCAAGAGAAGGTCATTATGGACTCGTAGTAGTGCAGTTTCACAGCTATGATTCTGCCGATAAGCTGATTGCATTCGGGGAGGGGTGTGTACTCACCCAACTCACCCTCTTACTATGGGCAGGCATTATATCGTATTATCATATACCAAGCAAGTGAAATAAGAAATAGTCATGAATGTTGAAAACTCAAAGTTAATTACACGTGTAATTTCATAAAATTATTGGATTAAAATGTACAAATCTCTATGATTCCATGTAGTTATTTACTCTATATCCTCATGTACTTTTACAAACGTAAGTTCGCTAATATAAACAACACAAACTAGTTACCTTTTCCAGCAATCCAACGAAGAGGGAACTGCAAACAATATTGACGCGTCATCATTATTACGGCGGGTGTGGATTGTAAGCATTATCAACCCTGCCTAACACAGATATGGAATGGTATGCAGAAACACCCACAACCAGTGCCGAAGCGTGGTAGGACTGATCCATTTTTTTGTTTGAGGGGGAGGGGGGGGGGGGGGGGGGTGCACGCGAATGATTTGGGGACACAGCTTATTAATTGCTTGATTTGTACGTATTTCCCCCTTATCGCGTGGAATTCAAAAAGGAGTTTGTACAAACCACTGTTTGACCATGGTTTACATCTATGGAATGCCTTTTGTAAATGTTGGAGATGGAATGTAAACTCCTTACTTGTTACCAACGTTGATTTACAATTCACTTGTACATACGGGCAGCATTCATGGATGTAGACCATGTGTAAGACCATGGTTTGCATATATATATATATATATATATATATATATATATACAAACCTTCTTTGTAAATTTCACCAATTATGTTTGTATCGTTATGGACGAATCACATGGGGGCACCGTGCCACCGTGCCCCCCCCCCCCCCCCCTATCCCTCTGCCACTTATTGCTACGCCACTGCAAGCGATCGTGTCAAAGTTTATCCATTATGTAGGCAAGAACTGCAGTTTTTTCATGCAATTTTCATTAAAAATTTTCTCTAAAATATTGCACAAAAGTGCACACCCCCTGGCACTACGCGCATCGTTGAACTTACTGAAAAGACAGCCATGATCACGGCGCTAGCTAGTGCAAACACACTTGCGTACAAAACTGAATCCTGCTTTACGTGTTCCATATTCAAATTGCCTGGATAATAATTCCCACATACCTCGTTGTATTAGTATTACATGTACCAATAGAAGCATGGATCAGGTTTCGCTTTCAGAAATTCCCTTTTAACATAAGTATGCGTGTAGATCGTAATACGTTAAGTTTTTAGATTTCAAAGTTCGCACATGAATTCGTAATCACTCAGCACAATATAAGCATGGAACAGGTTTCGCTTTCAGAAATTCCCTTTCAACATATATTATAAATAGTAATACCTGAAGTTATTAGATTTCAAAGTTAATACAATGAGTTAGCATGTTCGCTCACTGCTTGGTCATACGACATTAATTCAACGTGGAATTTCCACACTTCACTCATTAGTCCACATATCAGATCACGTATTTACACATGTTATCAACCCGTAATCATGTTTTATTAAATATCCACAGGGTAACTAAATCCTTTTAATAACCCTAAGAAGAAGTCCAAACCGTTGTGAAGTTCCCAGACGCACTGGAGTCTCATATAACCCCACTTTCGATTTTTTTTGGTCGAGAGGAAACCTCCGGCTGTACATCTAATGCCAAATGCTAGAGTCAAGACATGGGGACCAAATACCTTGTAGGAGCTAGGCATGATCTATCAGCTGGGCTTTGTTGACATATAAAAACATTAATGAATGGTTGATATAATATGCCTTTCAATGATCCAATATGTCTATTGAGGTGATTCCATGTTATATACATGCTACATGTATATGCCCGTGTAAAGAGCGATAATGAAAAGTGATATTTGCTAACACATGTTAAACTCTGCATACAGACGTTCAAATTGAAACATTTCCATCATACATGTCTTTATAAGGAAAGATACATTTGGAAAACCGAAACATGGTCCATGCAGTGCGTATACAACAAAGTACGCGAGAATGTGTTGATAGTATCTAAACAAAGAAAGTAATCCTCCTCCAAACACATATTAATACATTCTCAATCAGAAGTATTATGTTTGAACAAAATATTCATGCAGTTATAATGGACATTTTAGGTGGAAGTCGGATATATCCCACTACATCTGATCATGGCTGGATGAGTACGGATTTAACATAATGACCAAATTTCAAAAGTCATACTAACTTGAGTACGTCTGTACATTGTTGTGATACAGTTAGTGTGGTTGAATGCATTGATGATGGTTTGTGAATCAATTCTATTTGAAACTAAATCCATTTTGATTTTGGAATGGGTCATGTGATTAAATGCTCAATAGAAGAACCCAATGCTCAACGGGATGAGTGAATGGACAGATATGAAAGATGATAGACCATATAACATGATCTTTACTACGTCATTTGTGTTCCTTTCTAGTTATAACTATTAGTTTGTAATGTAATGATGCAGGTTTTGGTTACTAAAATTCAGATTCACAAAAACTGTACTCTCCTTGCCAAAACTCAACTATCCCGTTAAGCCAACGTTTCGCCTACTTGGTAATTGGGTCAATGAATGGCGTTGGATATTGATTGGCTAGCTGACATCAAACCAATATTTATCAAACAATCACATTCGACGATAGGCAAGCCAACGTTAGGGCAACGTTTCGCCTACTACGTAGTGTCGTTATTGGTTGGTTGAATGAGATTTGGCCAACGATGAACTGATAGCAACATTTATGATACAAATGATGAATACTTCTTATTAATCATAACATTTTCCCACCAAATTTGACACTTTTTCAATCGAAATCATTCGAATTCACGCATTGCCGTGTAATAGTTGGAATCGGTCTTTCAAATTCCAAATAAGTGCATGCGCATAAACTTTCGTGAATAGACACCCGAGTACATTAATTAAGGGCACTACCCAGCAAACACAAAACGTTTACTAAACGTTTTTATTAGGTCACGTAGGTCTTCGTCTTTAATCGACGTTTACAAAACGTTTGTATTAGGTCACGTAGGTCTTAGTCTTTAATCAACGTTTAAAAAACTTTCTTAAAAAGTCTCCAGCGTCCGACAGGTTTTCTGCTGGTACTTTCAACATCAACACTGAAACAAACTAATACGAAACATTGACTTGTCGTCAATATGACCGCGACTATGGATCGAGAGCATATTAACAAACGGAACACTCCGAAGAATAATTATGGAATGGTACATAAGAGACACCCACACCTAGGGGCATAGGATGGTAGACATCGTGTGAAGGGGCACGCGAGTGATTACTGAGGGCACACCTCATGTATTTCAGTAGTTTGTCACATTTCCCCGTTCAGTGTTTGTATTGTTCTTGACAAATTATTGGGGGGGGGGGGGGGGGGGGCACGAGACCCCAAGCCCACTTACCACGTGATCATGTAACGTGTACTCCATAATGCAGACTACTGTTGTAGTCATATTTTAAGGACCCGCATAATTTTGCCACAATATTGCACAAATATAAAATAATACTGTCCTCGTTCAGTCCATGTTGCGTTTTTTGGATATTGTTCTCAATAAATTATTGGGGGCACGATACCCCAAGCCCCCATACACCGCTATCATGTAAAGTGTATTCCATATTGTAGAATAATATTGTAGTAATACTTTAAGCACCCGTGGGATGTATCCTTTACAAAATTTCACAAACATAATTAGTGTTTACGTCAGGCCACTCCATGCATCGTTGAATTGACTGAAAAGACATCCACTATCATGACATTGTGTACACAAAATATGTTTGCCGCTTTATTTGTATCTGCAGCTTGTCTACGCAAGAATTCTCACATATCTCGCTCTATTATTTGTACATGTACATGTATTCATATAACCATGGAACAAGTTTCGGGTTTGTTCCGAAATTCTATTTCGTTGTAAATATTCATATATTAAGTGTTCATATTTGGAAGTTAGTGCAATGAGCAAACAAATATCTCTTTACCTGTTCGCTCATGATTTGGTGGTACAACATGTATTCACCATGGAATGTTCACACATCACATATCAGTCACAAATTACACAAATACGCATTGTATCAATCCTTCATCGGATTTTGCACATGCCAAAGAGGTTGCTAGATCCATAAACCCTACTTTAATAGCTCAGGTGGTTTTAAAGTGCCCAGGCGCAATGGAGACACATATTTGTTTCCCAACTTTAAAGTTCTTTATTGCAACAAGAAGTAAGCTCCAAAATAGTGCAAAGATAATACAAATTGATATTATTTTGATAAAACATGTTTAAATCTCTCATAGAGACGTTCATTTAACAAATATTTCAATCATACATGTATACATTTGTAAAAACAAAACATGTTCCATGCAATGCGAATCCAATGTACATGTGTTTGAGAGCGTGTTGATAGTATCTAAATATAAACCAGACAATTATCCCCATTAACGTATCATTCATAATTTGTAACAATCATGTTTTTAAAAATATGTCTTTAATTTTAGCTACATTGTGTGTGGAAATCAGGAATATTCTCAATTCATCTGTAAATGGCTGAATGAGCACGGATTGAGTATTGGTAAAGAGGACGCCGCACGAAATAATTTGTTTGTATTGAGAGTCTGATTGTCATATTTGAAAGAGGATGTTAATGAGAACATGTATTTGTTTTGATCAAAATCTGTTAAAAGGGCTGAATTTTGTGTCTTTTGAATGATAAAAGGCTGTTTACTCTGTCGTTTGTAATTGTTATACATGTCGCGCAAGGTGGAGTTCTTACTATTAGTCTGAAATGTTATGGTGCATGGTTTGGTTACCAATATTCAGTTTGACCGAAACTATACTCTCTCTACTAAAACTCACACAATGACCCTATTTCAAAAGTCAAATTACGTATGCGTGTACATACGAGGAAACTTATTGTCTTGTCGCTAAAGTCCCTGGATATTCTTTCATTCAATTGAAATGAAGTCATATTATAATAGGTCACCAGCAACGCAATGTGCAGGGTGATTAAGGACGCAAATTGGCTGATGACAGACTATACTAGTATGACCGCATTTCAAAAGGCCCATTGTTCAGAGTGATTTTTATAATCAGAACTCAAGGGATAGACTGGATAATGAAAAAGAAACTTGTATAATATCTCCGAAGACCATAGTAACACGACAATAAGTATGCTGCTGCAATGGGCTACGGGTAGTCTTTGTCTTTTAAAGCCAGACACAAGTTAAGCCACAGATGATGATTCAGGCCATTGATTTTAGTTTGTGCAACAATTCCTTTTTAAATACAGTCTATTCTTATGTCACAATGGTTCATGCTTTTAAATGCAGGTATTGCGGTTGTAAAAGTGCATTTTTGTATAATAATAATATTACTTGATCTTATTTTTAATTTCAAAAATGTAATTTGCAAACAAATATTTTGGCGCGACTAATATAACTTTGATTAGCTATCAAGGGGGGCGGGGCGGGGTGGGGGGGGGGGGGGGTGATAATTGTTGCATTACGTTTAACGTATGAATGTAAACAGAGGAATAGCTAGTGTTTTAATTTTTGTATTAGAGTGATGTAAACGGCATTTGTATTTATTTGTCTAGTTTTGTATATGGTAAAAAAAAACCGTAAGGTTGAGCGAGTTTGGTGTACCTGCTCAGATGACTGCCATCATGTAGGTGATTACAAGGACAAAGTATGTAAAGGTACACTTAATCAGTGGTATATGTCCATCCAGAAACAAACATTTATAAGGCTTTTAGTTGGTTTTTATTACATGTGAAAGTTCATTGAATCAAACATGTAAAAAGACAATCATTCCTTTTCAAATGCGTTCATAGTTGTACTATAAGATATACAAATATTTTTTTTAAATATCGTCTAGCCATGCGATATCTTGACTCTAAGAAAGTACAGAAAATGCAAAAAACATCACATGCACTATTTTTCTTATGAAAAATGGCTAAAACGAATAAGATTTAAATGAGCGACCTTTTGTATTTTAAGAGCACTTTTTGAATGAGCACTTACATTTATTGACACGCCTTTAATACACAAATAAAGGTAACGATACAAATTAGAATGATACATTTTCATACAAACATTGAATATGGCAAACAAGCGTTGTGTATTTGAATATTTCACTTGTACGAGTATACACAACAAAGACATTAACGATTAGTATATTGTATTGCATATAATTACAGATTCATATCTTTATCCGCTTACAAGAAAACACAACAAAACCAGACAATTGAAACAAAAACAAGATTAAGGCATATATTTTTTGCAGCAATTTCCTGGTACATCTACTGTAAATGGTCAATCGGATGTTACTTCATGTATAATTCAGTGACACAAATAAACTCAATCAAACATAGGCATCGTGATACAAGCTGGATATAGGAATGTAATTTCATATACAATATCTATGCCACGAAAGAAAGTACAATGACATTTATTGTGTATGCATGCTGGTCAATACAATGTATTTTAAAAGAATTTGTACAACCCCAATTTGTACAAAAGCTTATAAAGGAAAATAAGGTTGGGAAATTTGTGTCCCCATTACACCGGGAACAAAACAAAAAGCTATAAAGGTTATTGAAGGGATCCATAATTGTTTTACATGTAAAACAAATACAAACCTGGTGGTGGTTTGATAAAAAAAGATGCTTACGTATGTGATTACATTCCCACGGTGATTCAATGTAATGACCTAGACTGTGAAGTGATATCTGCTTAGTCTTTGCATACACGTCCAAATTGTTTCGCTTTTAGTAGAAATGTCTTCATAACGAGCCACAATGTAAACTCAAATGCAGTTTATTATTACAAAGTTTGCATAATAAAACATGTAAGCATAATAATATACAAAAGGCATAATAAATGTATACAACATTGCATTATTAAAATGTAAAACGGGAAATAAAATCAAGCAAACATATAGCTCTGAGTCTGCCTACCATAGGATTTGTATGCGAACACCTAACGTGCCAGGTGCTTGCATCGAAGCTACCGCTTGGATGCCACATCTATGAATGCAAGCAATGGTAACATAGTATTTGACTATGCCCATTGTATTGTGCGATGACCATGTATACGTAATTGTCTCTATTTTTCATTGCACACTCTAATCTTCAGGCATGGAGAATTTTCTTTCCTATAGATTCCTTTCAAATCCCCGGAAAAGACGTTAAGCTTTACTTTCCAATTAATGAGGCACTGAGAATGTAGTCCACTGGCACTAATGAATTAACATACATATCACATTTTGATGTAAAACATTTGGTTGAAATAAATCAACGCGATTTAATAATAAAACGAGGCTGTTGAAGTTTGATGATAATCATACGGTGTTTATTTATCTATTGATGTACGTTTGATAAAGACCGTAGGTTTGAACTTTTGGTTGAAAGCTCTTCACTTGTTGATAGCAAAATGATACAAGTAACAACAATAATTTGCATATAGCCCATCGTGAGCAATTAATGATAGAACTGTGATTAGAAATGTGTTTAGTAAGCTACTGCTGCAGAGTACACTATATTTACCTTATTTTGTATATTTAAATAAAAAATGAGACATGGTCACTTGTATCGCACAATGTTCTAGATGCATTTATACGCAATTAAAATAAGTTGTATTATGGTTACTGAAATTACAATTTACACTTACCTAGGGAGCAAACACCCCCTTTTTTAGGATATGAAACATGGAATGTTATAAAAGGTTGTGCACCAGAAATGTCTTCTAGGACCTTCTAGGATCACAACCTAGGTGCACAACCTCGCGATCTAGCTACTGGAAGTCCACAAAACGCATATGAACGATTTAACCCCTAATGTACGTAAATAGCGCTGTAAATCCTTAGGGTTCATGAATGTTTGTCTCTGCTATTTTCACAATAACACTAAAACGCATAATTATATCATCAAATTGCTTCAGATTCGTGATCTGTAGGCTATCTTGCATCGTTTGATACCAAATTTGACCGCATCATATCTGTTTGTAATGTGTCACGTGTCATTTTTATGTCACGTGTCATACAAACAACATTACATTGTATGTTCAGTTATGTACAAAAATGCATTGAAATGTATAAACTATTTAAAACTGTACACAGTTTTTATTTAGATCTTTTCAAATGGCATTCAATGTTACTTGGGAAAGTTTTTCAAATGATATAATAAAACAAAAAGTATAAAACAATAGAATACACCACAAATTAAAAACAATAGAATACATAAGAATGTAAGTTATTTATAGTGAATCTTAGGTATATGTTTGTACTAAATCATCATAATATAAATAAACGCATTTATTTATTTCACATCTTGATAATGGAATGCACGTAATGTAGATATAGCAATATAGACTATGGAATGCAAATATTTAATAGGCCTTAATATTAAATATCCATCATGAAAGAACCCTTACAATTTAGAAGAAAATCATTATACTGTTTGAATCCGTGACATTGCATTCTTGTCATTGATGGTGATCACAGCTCCTACAGAGAAGCATATTCTCCTTTATTGAGAATAGATCTTTAAGAGCGTGTATATTGCAGCTTTTCAAAGATTTGAATCCTCGAACTGGTCAGGATGATGGATTAACAGCTATGGTTACATTATGTGACTGCATGTGTCTCCAAAATTGCCTTACTTGCCAATGACCACGAATACCTAGCAATAATTTGTAATAAGTGCATTACTCATCACTCATTTCATAGGGACGTGTAAATTCGGGTAGTGGTTTCCACATTACAAGTATATAATTACCCGAGTTGAGATCCTTCATTATACAGACACATGTAATGATGTCGTCATTGACATTGGTGACAACTCTGTGAGCCACTTAATACCCAAAACCACAGATAATCAAGAAACCAGTCTTCAGATGTGTGGATTAAAGACTAGGACATTGAAATCACCTTCCATTAATTGCTCACTCTACTCTTACTTCTCTGGTAAAGTTGAATTAAGGGCAGATTTAAGTGGTTTATTTAAACACTGTTCTCACTGAGGAACCTCAGAGCGTTTCCAGCAAAACATCTATGATTCAAAAACTAATACATAAATGTATGTTGTTTAGTTTTTAGAGGGATATCATTTAGCAAAATTCTTTAGTAGTATAAATCAACATATCCAAAAGTATAGTCTAGTGTATAATCTATTCACATTTGTGAAAAATACCCAAGAGTATATTATTGGCATCTAAAAAGAACTGATTTCTTTATGTGATATGTCGTATAAGTATAGTTGTATGGTTGTTCAATGTGTCACTTTTTAGCTTGTCCACTTTTTTAGGATCTTCATCACGCTAGCCTTGATAACGATACTAATCATCTTCCTTCAGTACAATGTGGGAATATGAGTGTACTTCTTGGCTTGTCTTCTTCGCATGAATGTTAGTTGTTAAGCTTTACAAGAATGTCATCTAATCAGTGGGGAAAGACTCATCCCAAAGATATGTCAGTTTTCATCCCCTGTTATTTTGGTTACAGTCCGTTATTCTGAAGGTTCGTTATTCCGAAGGTTCGTTATTCCGTAAGTTCGTTATTCCGAAGGTTTGTTATTCCAAAGGTTCGCTATTCCTGAAACGAAATCGGGTTCCGGTTATTCCGAAGGTTCGTTTATCCGACAAAAAAATCGGGTTCATTACTCCCAAGGTTCGTTAATCCGAAGGTTTATTAATCTGAAAATAAAAGTAGGGTTCGTTAATCCAAAAATTAAATTGGGTTTGTTATAATACTATAATTTGTGTTTTACTTTACAGCCTGCATTAAGCATACCCTTTCCCTCCCTTGGCCAGACCAATCAAACATTTAAGTTTATTTTATCTCTTTATATGAAATTATAGCATTATAACAAACCCAAATTAATTTTCGGATTAACGAACCTGATTTAATTTTAGGAATAGCGAACATTCGGAATAACGAACCTTCGGAATAATGCAACGAATGTTCGGATTAATGAACCCTATTTCATTTTAGGATTAACGAACACTCAGGTATACGAACGAAATTTGCGTGTTCGGAATAACGAACCTTCGGAATAACGAAGCGCACCCGTTAATTTAACTTTTTATTTCCAAACAATGTCGATATACCCTCGTATCCCCAGACCCCTATTATAATATTGAGTGCCAATCGCAATCAAATTGTATGCAGGTTTGTAATGTAAAATGCGACAATTCATAACAACATTTATTTGTTTGAAATAGTATACACAATAAAAAAGAAGCATATAATTATGGTTTATATATTCATTGTAAACATTATTGATTTTATGATTAATATTTTATATATCGTTCTAGACCAATTTTTGTGTACAAATGCCTGCAATGTAGTATAAAGGTTATGTTTGTAATAACAATTGGAAGGACATTATGCCTTCCAATCATGAGGTCCCGAGTTTGGAACCAGAGAGCGCCCGGAAGGATGGAACGTGATTCTTTAGCACTATTTTCGCATACAAGGTGCCAGGCTGGAAGACTCCCAAGGGAGTGGAAATGTGAGCTTATTTATTACAGTATGTATTCAATGCCTGGGACTCTGGGAGTAAACATAATGATGCGCCACGAGCGTCAAATAGACAGAACTTTTGCAGCCACCCCATTGTCATTATAATTATTACAACTATAGCTCCTATGTGTGTTCCTTGTTTTTGTTTTTGTTTTTGTTTGTTGTATTGTTACATTATTTGTTTTGCCAGTGTATCATATTAAATGCCATTCAACATGAAGTTTATGTTTTAACAGATACAAAATGTGTCATTTTATAATATAAAACATTTCCATAAATTGGTGTCCATAAGAGTATGTGAAATTTCATTTTCTACGTCTGACACATGACATATAAAGACACGTGACATACAAACCATATATATAAAAAGGCATAATTTGTTATCATAAGATGCACAAATATATATGGAAGACATATCCAAAGAATTGTGTTCATAGCAGCATGCGTATTAGTTTAATCCTAAAAATAACAGAGTAGAACATTCATGAACCCTAAGGATTTAAGGCGCTTTTAACGTACAGTAGGTGTAAAATCCTTCATATGTGTTTTGTGGACTACCAGTAACTAGTTTGCGAGGTTGTGTACCTAGGTTGTGCTTCAACAAGGTCCTAGAAGACAATTATGGGCCTAAACCTTTTATAACATTCCATGTCTGTAAAAAAACCTTTGATCCCTGGGTAACTTGTATCGAATAATATATAAATGTAGATATAACAATGTATCACAAATGATGAATAACACACGATTGAAACAACAAATCAAAAATACAGGTTCAAGAACTGTAAATATAGTATTAACATGGTACAAATATAAGAAATTGTTTTCCGTTATTCTAATTCAACGTAACAACGAAACTCAAATAAAACATAATTATCACGAGACAAGAAGATGGAAATGTGCTGAAATAATATGTTCCTAATTATAGTTCAGCTAATTCCGGATGGCACTGAAAATATATCGGACACACCTTGAATCTGTCAGAGACGGGTCGCCTATATAATCGAAAAGTAATTAAAGTGAACATGCAACTTGACAAACGGAGATTTCATCTTAACACGGTATTTTCGAAGGAAAACGAAACTAATCGAGATATTATTTAGATATAGATATAAAACAACATATCATGCCAAACATGCTAATACAATAGAACAAATTAAATCATCATGGTATTTGTTTGTTTTGGTACTATATACAGGTATATGGCACAGTTAACAAAACTAATGACAGAAATGATTTCAAATTTGTAAATTAAAACGAACTATTTTACTTGTTTACATTTGTTATGAAACATAATACAAGTTAAAATATGTAAATGCGTACAGGCCATCATGAGCATGAATTAGACTGCAGATATGCCCAATAATCTGCAATGAACATAGATTATATTTGTTCGGTAAATTGTATAATGGATTATTTAAATTACAAATAATACTTGTTATTTTATGTATCCCATAATATTCTAGATTAATCAATATCCGTTAACAAAAAGTCACATAATACATCAAAATTATGAAAACGAAAACAAACACATGTTCAAGTTTATAATTTTAAGTTATAATTTGTACACTATCAAGGTAAAATCAGATGGTACTTCGGTTGTCCTCCATTATAATTCGTTGATACAAACAAACTCAATCAAACATAATCATTGCGAGACAAGAAGGATATATGCCTATGAGAACGTGCTCACATATTGTCACGTATCCAATACATGTTACGCCATGAAATGAAGCATAATACTACAGATTTACATGTCTGTATGCTAATTATCTTCTTGGTTATACAATTTGTCTCAAAACAAAAATATCTCTACAACTAGAATCTGTTTCCAATATATTTCATGCCATGATATGAAGCATAATACTACATACTTACATGTATGTATACTAATTATCTTCTTGTTTATACAATTGTTTCCAAACAAAGATATTCTACAACCGGAATCTTTATCCAATATATTTTATGCCATGATATGAAACATAATACTACAGACTTATCTGTACTTGTGATAAGTATCTTCCTGTTTATACATGTACAATTTGTCTCCAAACAAAAATATATTTACAACTAAAATCTGTATCCAATATATTTCATGCCATGATATGAAGCCTTATACTACATACTTACATGTATTTGTGATAATTCTCTTCTTGTGTATACAATAAGTCTCCAAACAAAGATATACAAAGTAATAATAATATACATTTGTATAGCGCATATTGCAAAGAGCCTCTAAGCGCTTAACATATTTACATACAAATTAACAAAATTAACAAAACTAAATCTTTAGAGTATAAACATATATATATTAACAAAATTAACTATCACGAAAGGCTAACTTAAACCAATGAGTTTTTAATCTTGATTTGAAAGTATCTATATTGTGTGAAGTGCGAATGTTGAGGGGTAGATTGAGGGATATATCTACAACGGGAATCTGTATCCAATGAAAATAATGGGAATGGAGTGAGCAGTAACACAGATCCTTAACAGTCCTTACATTATTGTTGTTCAGTTCCCCTAATACATACACTGTGATATAGAACAGTACAATTACATACAATATTTTTTTAATTACATTAGTGTAACGACATGTTCAATTTAATGTCAAAGTCAAACAGTATATGGGGTACAGTAATTATACAAGCAACATTAATCGAAACGAATATGAAATCGCCATGCAAAGTTGCCAAACTTTAAATTACACTAATTAGTTTAACAGTCGTTTGAGTGAAATCATGATTATATCAGAACAAAAGAAGCGAGAACAATAAATCTGTTATATTGAGAAATAACATGCTATAATGAACTACACTGGAATATTTTGTTTTCTGTGCAAGAATAATAGCCAAGGCAAAAAAAAACAGACACAACATAGGAAAA
The DNA here is from genome assembly GCA_037951105.1 of Echinarachnius parma. Taxonomy (NCBI): domain Eukaryota; kingdom Metazoa; phylum Echinodermata; class Echinoidea; order Clypeasteroida; family Echinarachniidae; genus Echinarachnius; species Echinarachnius parma. The sequence continues at coordinate 157,698 of JBAMJV010002203.1, read as the reverse complement.
TATGAAATTGACATTTCCATAACAAAATGGTATTATAAAAATGTAACCCGTGAATTCACTCATCATTTATTAAGTAACCAGCACCAATTTCGCAAAGTTCATACCCTGTAGTCTGCCTATATTTTCAAATACAAAACACCCCATCACTTCCGTGTTTATGTAAAGTGCGGTCTTGTTGACACAAATCAAGGGTTAAAACTCGTTATAACATGTAATACAATAATACATTGTACATTGAATCGCAATACATGAATGATGTGACGTGGTCAACATGCAAAATATAATACACAAACAAGTAAATAATATATGCAGAGCTTCGTCAGCGAGAGAAGATGAACTATTTACAGAAACATTGCACTTAAACAGTTGATATGCAAGTGATTCCTGAGAAAAGTTGTCCTATAAAACATCACATGATTGAACACGTAAAGTGACAAACTTTGTTTAAAAGTGCATAATGCAAAAAATAACAACACTTCGTAATGTAATTTCAATGTCATCGCAAGATATACAAATAAATGTATAATTGTTAAACCTAATACATTGGCGATCCTGGTTAAACAATAATACAAAACTATTTCATATTTAGGAACAAACATTCTCGTGCTATATCATTAGCACAGCAATAACACCATAATGATCTCCTTATGTAATCATAAGATTCTTCAAAAACTACATTACAAATTGCTTATGATAGCATCAAAGCTTGCGATGTATATTACATTTAAATTGATCTAGTAACTCTGTTGCATATTGATCAAATGCGTTTGTTTTGTGATCTAAAGTGTCCACTTTCCATACGGCCACATGATACATAGCCGAGTTATGTACGAACATTTGAAGCGATATTCTCTCATTGCACTGTCCTGTTACACACTGTTCATTGGTTAATTAAAAACGTGACCACTTCAATCATATATATCGTTTTAATGAAATGGAACCACCTGTCTCATGCTTCTATATTGGTAATTTGAATACAAAAATAACAATGACAAAGAACAATGCAAAATTGTCCTGATAGTCTTTAGTGAGACACAATTAAACAAAGCAAAATCACACGCATACGTGCTTTGTGATGTTATGATGTTCCAGCTGAAATCAACAATTTGATGAGTGAAGATCATTCATGCAGAAATGTCCGTTCTGATTGGTTGCTAGTGTCTCCTTGCGCGCACAAGTGCATATATCGGATATGCACTTGTACGCGCAAGGAGACACTAGCAACCAATCAGGACGGACATTTCTGCATGAATGATCTTCACTCAACAAATGTTTCTTTAAATCCTCAAGATCACATTTATCCAAACAATATTTGTATAAATGAGAAAAACCTGCCAAATCCGAGCCGATTCTGAAACGATGTCATGTACTACTGTCTGCCACCAGCCGACGATGTCGATGTACTGGGTTTTGATAGGTCAAGTGGTAGTTCAGCCGACCTTTTTTGCTGTGAAGATTCAGTCGTTCGAGCCTCCGTTGACCGGAGCATCTTGGCCAGCAATCCCAGTTCCGCCTTCTGAAGGATATCCCGGAGCATTTCTTGCTGGTGTGGTCCATCTCCATGCTTATTTTTCCACGCCATGAGAATCTCTGTCGCGGCCATAGCGTAGTCCTGGTTGTGCTTTGTCAGAATGCCGGTGGTCTCGTTCCAGCTGAACCCGAGCTTGTCGCTGAGCTTATGCAGATTTCCTTGAGGGACTTGTCTTGCGAGAGTCATGATGTCGTCATCGGACAGGCCCAATGGAGCCGGAGTGATCCTGTAATGAAATGGTTGATAAACGTGGGATTAAAACATTTTATCTCTTAAATAGAAATATTCATTCATGTAACGGTTCTTCCATGCAATGTAAGGCGTGAGGCAAACTCGCTTCTGCCGCAAGCTTATCTCAAATGGCGTGGTACAGTCATAACGTTGCCGATTCGTTATTGTACTGTTTAAATCGACGAACAAAATAATATCGACACAATGACACGTTATGTTTAAAATTCAAGAGTGGTCAACGAATTGAAATTAACAGCACGCTGTCTCTTTAATATCTGTAAAAAGCAGTGACGTAGCTGATACCTCCCCACCCCACCAACAAAATAAGTCAGTCACGCTGCGTCATCGGACATGAAGCCACGTTACCTCAAAATATTATAATTATAGAAGCCCAATGCTCTGAATACTCATCGTGCACATGTTTGTTTGCACGATCTTACGATATTTACGAGGAAACGTAGCTCTTCTTGAAACCATTAATGTAGATGAGTTTGTACAGTAAGAATAAACGCATCTAGAAGACCCCGCCATCTTAAGTTAAGGATGTCTTACCGACAGCCACCCGTCATTTCTGGCGATGCTTTCTCAGGCTCTCCTTGGGATACATGATCTGTCGATAATACATAATCAAAACTTTTAAAAATTGTATGAAACATATTTAACACTGAAATAAGTACCTGCGTATTTAACTTTTAAGAACATATAGCACCGTTATGTACACCTAGGACAGGCGTAAATAATTATAATGTATTCATATTAATGCGTTATTTGTACCGTGTACCCAAGGAGCAAAGGGGCCCATAATTGTCTTCTAGGACCTTGTAAAAGCACAACCTAGGTGCACAACCTCGCGAACTAGCTACTGGAAGTCCACATAACACATGTGAAGGATTTTACCCCTACCGTGTTCATAATGGAACGAAACTACGAAAGTTTGAGCTCCAAATCGAATTGACTTGTGCACAGGCCTACGGAAGCTCACACTCTCAGTCACACGTCACTCACGCATATCGTACCAAAACGCTCTAAAAACAACGTTTTTGAACAAAATAAGGCTAATTGTAAAATTGTATGATGGGGGCATCAAACTTCGCGCAGTCATCTTAACACATCATGTCGACAAGAAATATACTGATTTGTATAATGATTCTAATACCAGTTTATTCAAAATATTCTGTAGTATAATAGACATGTTTTTGTTTTAAGATTGCTCAATTCAAATTACTTATTTCGGCCTGTTTTTGAAACCCTATACATTTTTATTGACCAAAAAAAGGGATCAAACTACGCGCAGAAGTTTTCCCATTCATTTGTACGCGCATTTAAAAGCCTATTGTAGCTGTTTTCACTGTCATTTTTTGGCATTTTCAAGCACGCAAACAATAGCTGCGTTCACACAATAAAAGCCAATCTTATGGTTATCTCGTGGTTTGCAATCTTAGAGGTATCTTGTGGTTATCTTGTGGTTAGCGCTCGTTTGAACACGCAAAACTCGTGGTTATCTTGTGGTTTCCAAACTGTGGGAAGGTCTAACAGGCCCATCTGTGGACACATTATAACAATATACCAAAATTAATGTACTATCTCTGAAACAGTATTCATCTTCACATCTTCAGATACCGCAATGGACTGAACATTCCGTGAAATATGTAACCGGCCTTAGCAAAACCCATAAATGCTCGGTAATTCTGTATTGAAGTGTTATGCTTCGAAAACTAAAAATTAGTCCCAGGGTCAAAATGAAGATTTGACATAACCAGTAAGATAAACGTTTGCCCTTTTTAATGCAAAATAAATCAACCTGAAATATTTATATAGCCTAGTGCAAATTTAGTTATGATTTAGAAAAACAATAATGCATGGTATTAATAGTAATTTTCATTTTTGATTCATCGATATCTCAGTTTGAACTTAACGCATTACCAGATAAAAACAAATGTATTACTCTGCCAACAACTATCCAAATTAATTGCAATATGTATCAAATTAAAGCTGATAAATAGCTCTTCCAGGGGATACGTGAATCTCAATGTTTTTGTTTGCTACAAGTGGTGGGTTTCGCTGTAGCCGGTGTGACAGGGATAATTGTGCGTCCAGGGATAATTGGCAGTGACGTCACAATGGACAGATATCCCTAACAAAATCTAGGGATAATTGGCCACGCTCAGGGATTTGTGTCCACGTCATTTTTCCTTTGTGACGTCATATACACACGCAGTAAAGTAATGCCGACGACAAGCAACAAGATTTCCACAAACCGGACAGAAAATAAGAATGAAAATTGTTATTAAAATGTTACTAATAGATTGAACAATAATATGAACCTCTGCCAAAATATGAATACAGAACGGTACAACAGTCATTCATCCTTTTGTTATGAGCGTTCTTCTGGGCGCATGTCACGTACGCGTTGTTGAGTTTGACGAGGTGACTCTGCTCTGCACTAATTGCAGCAAAGACACTTAAAAGTATGCTGACAAGAAAACTGCCTCAAAATTGATTTTCATGAAGATTACTAATAAAAACATATTTTCCTCTTGGGAAAACCGGTAAAATAACAAAATCAACTTGTAAATTCACTTTCGGGACCCCCGTAAGAAAACTAACCTGAGTCCGGGCGAACAAAAAATTACGTCATCTTTGTGACGTCACATGCAGGCAATCGCAATTTAGCTCGGTCATATACGTACACGCTGAGTGCAATACTTACGTTGACAGAGATATATTATTTCCATTTGTTTCAATAATTTCAAACATCTGTTTAAGTTTATATCATGGACGATATACACTCAGATGTGTAGCTGCCTCCTGCTACAATTAATTTCTTAGGCATTTTCAGTTAAAGGCAATGGTGAGTGTTGGTCAAACTTAACTTTAATAACCAAAACCTGCACGATTACGGTACAAACTAATAGTTATAACTTCACCATGCTCGAAAAGTATACACAATTACAAACGACAAAGTAAAACCCCTGTTATCATTCAAAAAGAGCCGTTACAACTCGAAGTGTCAAATTAACTCTAAAGTTAGCCAGCGCGAAGCACGAGCGTTCTAGGTCCTATATAATACGGGACTGTAGTGCAGTGCGCGGTATAGTACGTGTAACATGTATCGCAACTCGCAAGCCCCATTCGTTCGCCTTTCGTTCAGAGTCGCGCTAACACACGGAGAGAAGTCCATGAGGCGCATATATCACTGATTGTGTGCAGAATGGAGGGAAAATCAGAATCTTAATCCACCCGATAGTTGGATCACATATCGGAGAGTGAATTGCTGGTAAGTACCGTATCATATGTATAGTTTTAAGCACAATTAGCGTGCACACAAATATTTGGTTTCAGTTCTTTATTATGAAGACCTAAAACGCTAGTGCCTCGCACTAGCGTTCTCTAAAAAGTGATACCCGGGCGTCAACCACTTTTATATGATATTTTGAAAGCCAATTCCACAACAATTAGAGCATTTGAATGGGAATTATTATTATTTCCCATGTTTTTTTCGATGATCTTTCATATGGAATTGAAATCAGCAAAATCCGTTACAATTTATGTTGGGGGGGGGGGGGGGCACTTTGGAAATTACCAACACTCACCATTGCCTTTAAGCCTCAATTTACAAGCAAAAACGAGTTTGTTTTACTAACAAGTCATAGGCTCTGCATGTAAACCATGCACATTCATCCGTGTTGCGGTCTGCTTGTGATGTCATGACCCGGGTGACACGTGCGCACATTCCCGCTCCGCTATAAATAACTTGTTTAGGAGCATGGAACGCCGAAGCGAAATAAAGCATAAAGTTGTATGAAATTTACCCTTTTTGCCCAATTTAAGGATTTCTTTGAAAAAAAGAATGTGGTATATCAATAAAGGCACATATTTAAAGCTATAAACCTGAATCAAAGCCGGGATTTCTCTATACATTTAATTATGTAGTATTTGCTTGCAGTCAGACTGCGCAGAGCGCTGTACGTTGTAGTCCTGATTCATGACGTGATTTGTGAACACACACCACTATGCACGTACACCACGCTTTACGACTGAACGGGTGCTGACGCTACATATCGTTACGTCCGTAATTCCCCTTTCTTCTAAAACCTGTTCCAATAAGACATACGGCAGCTATTGGATGAGTGAGCAATTCGGCAGGTATCGGTTGAGCTGAGCTGTAGTGCTACTACTAATAGTCGGCCGTTTGGACAGCGAACTACGTACGTTGCGCCGTTGGAAGTCACTGCGTACAACCTCACATCACCTGCTGAATTTTTAAAATTTATTTTCAAGCTTCTTGAAACATTTTAATAATTGTACTAAGGCATAGATCATATTTGACGGAAGAGATTTAGTCATAATTAGTCAATGCATGATTTTTTGCAGGTGTTCATTGAGATTTATTAATTAAAATTTTATCCTTTTTCGAACAGAAATTTGGCTCGAAATATATAACTTTAGACGGCATTTGACGTTTTGCGCACAGACGCACGCGCCGATTTAGAGATTGAGTGATTGAAGATAACAAATAAATCGGCCATAGAGCATTAACCTTTAACAGGTACGACATTACAATAGTTGCTAACATCAAATACTCAGGATTAAGATCTTGAGGTTCGAGGGTGTCCCCAATGATGAGACCATATAAGACAAATTAGCTTTAAAAACAAAAGAAATACAGATATTCGTTACGCTTTATATCACATAACTTAAGTAATCGATTCACAAGATGGACCTGTGCCAGGACAATTATCCCTAGAGGTGCACCAGTGATAATTGCCTTACGGAGCATTGTGGACAGATATCATTTGATTTATCTAGATATAGTTGGTACTGGACACCTGGACAATAATCCCTGCCACACCGGTCACATATAGCATGTATAGCATGCGATCGAGGTCACCATCACACCTAAACATAATGTCAGAACGAACTGCTTAATCTTACTAAGTACAGAATGACACAATTCGATAGTAACAGGTATCAGATATCAGATGTTAGGCATTAATGTTCCTACAAACTACATGAGAGCAAAGAGTTCGACTAAAGTTGGCATAACTAGATAAGGGCCTGTTTAAGGCATATCAATATTATTTCCGATGATTTCCATTTTAAATAATTACCTTGGAACTTAGTCCAAAATATCAATTCTGTCTTCGACTCTGCTGCGTCTTGTTTCACAGTCACCTGCACAATAATTCTAGGCTTCTCTCTCAGATCTAGTATGAAACTCCAGTATTCACTTTGTATATTCATCAACACACCTTCCGCAATATCCTGCAAATATTCAACATTTGAGATTACTAAATTAACTTAAGCAATATTAGTACATATTTGTTGGCATGTTTACTTCTCTCTGTAACCATGCACTGATACAGTCTGAATGAACAAACTGCCAGTGTTTGGAAAGAAACCATGAAGCTTACAACGATGTGCCTGAGCATTTCGATAAGATTATAACATAACGCAAACTAATTGGTGTGCATTATTAGTCAAAAACCAACTGCACTTGCACCGGGATAGCAATGTATTACCATGGAAGTAAACTCCCATATCCTTGATATTACTGTGGACGTCCCTGTTTCGAAAACGCTTATGGCCCTGTTATTTTAATGTTAAGATGATTTGATATGGATACGTTGTGAAAGTAGGTGAAAACATAAACAAATCAACGTTATCAAAACCAGCCTTATATAGTAGTGTAAATAATTACATTTGCACATTTGGTGGGGGCATGCCCCTCCTTCAGTTTTGCATACTATTTGATCAATTACAAATCATTGGGCAGCTCTGAATCCCAGTCAGCACAGAAATGAATTGGTTAGATTAGACGTAAATAACAATCTGTAATAATGTGTTTCCAAATTGCTACATCACTTTATGGATTCAGTGACGTCCGTGATGGTGGTACCGGAGTGAATTTAAACACATTAATACGATTTTCCACCGTGCATCAGAACGCATTTTGAGAGTCAGTTCTCGATTGCTTAAACTCAAACGGTTTCTGGATTTTTTTTTCCTGGGACACGTCAGGGGCCCTAAATTGGGCTTATTGCACTGCAAAGATGCAAACTATTTCCCGTCCTATTTTGTATTCCTGTTTATAAGTGTTTCACCTTAGACTGATCGTTGAGTTCTTCTGGCTTGCACGTAATCTTCATATCCCCTTTGCCGACGTCAACGTGAACCTCATTCTCGGGGCAAGCTGCCTCATAGTTAAATCCTTCCTCCTTTGCATAGACATCCTGCAGGACAAGACAATCATTATTACACAAGACACCATCGTAAACAAAAACATCCAAAATGTCATCTTGGAAAGTCATGGCATCATTGTGCCCTCCCGATATGATGGCAATTGATACCAATGGAAAGTGTAGTTGTTTGTTTGAAAACGAATGTCAACTTCATTGCTGGGTCACCACGTAAACGCATTTTATCTAAAGTTGGTGACTTTGAGAAAACAAATGTCCCATGCAGTCACACATGCCCTTCAAAACTTCCCATATAAGAGCCCCTGATTGGCCTGAACGTTTTGTGGAATGCAATGAAACGAGACTCTTTGGTGTCAATGTCATAGATACGCCGTGAGAATGAGTGACAATACGTGGTAGTACTCGGTGTTTGTGCACCTTATCGGAAGGCAGATCAATCCCCCCCCCCCAAAAAAAAAAACAATAATAAAAAATAATAATAAATTAGATTAAAATAAAACAAATAAAATAGTAAAATAAAAAATATAAATAAAAACAATAATAATAATAATTAATACATAAATAAATAAATAAATACATGACAAACAATAAACAATAAATCAATCAATAAACACATAAAGTAAATACATGAATAATAAACAAAAATAATATTAGACCAATAAGTTAATACAAATAAAATAAGTCAGAGTGAGGTATGTATTCATCTAATGAAATAATTATTATAAATAATGTTTACCATTTGACTACCGAGGAGATTATTGAAAATCCTGATGCGGAGTATTGGCTGATTCTCGGCTGGCATACACTTTGGAAGAAATGGTGCGCAGGCATACCGTTTGCTCCATCCCAGTAATCCTTTGATCCACAGGATAACAAAATTCAAAGAGAAGCTCTCCAGAGAAAGCTGTATACTCTCCTTTGAAACAAGATAACTGCCTGCACCTAGTGTGATGGGTGTGTAGTCTGTTCCTGATATTAGAAGGTTAGAATACAACGTATTAGTGTGTCAAGATAGTTCAAAGTACTAAATATGAACATAAAGTAAGACATGTTACGGAAGTATTGTTAACCTCTGTTTATTGCTTGATCATTCTTTTTAAAGTCAGACCACATCTACTTCGTTAGAGAGTTGAATTATCCATGAAATAATACCCTCCATGTAGTTGATAAATTGTAGGTATACACAAAATTGATTGCAATAAAAATAACAACATCGATAAGTACTAATGAGATTAACGCCCAAGTCCAGTTTCGGGAAAGTAGCCGAATACATCTATATTGATCATTATTGTTGAATATGTATTTAAATAAAAATTGTGTGTTAAAATCTGAACCTAAGCATCGTTAAATACAGAAATATTGAAAGAAAACCGCGTGGTCGTACGTAATACACGTAGCGTATGGGCGATTCCCCGTTGGCGATATCTATCTCATTGGAATATATATATAATTTTGCAAATATATCAATTAGTAGGCGGTTTCTTGGCCAAATTTTGATTTGATACAATTTTAATGACACAAGGAGACACCTTTTCATCAGGGAATCTAACTTCCAAAATTAAACACTTTGTTTACCAAAATACGATAAATGAAATAAATTTTGGACAATAAATTGGATATCTATCATGCGCCAGTTTAAACCCTATTGATAAAATGAGCGATCCTTTAAAAAATGAAGATTTATAATAAAGAAGCAACCTACCATCGTCACGTCTTTGGTAAAGCAAAACATCAACGTTGGACAGATCAGCTATAATTGCGCAATGAGGCATCGTCAGGGTGAGTGGCTTCTTGAAATCCTCTCCGCTATGTGTAACTTGGAAACCAAAGCTTGCAACCATCTCGTTCTTCTTCAAGTGGATGTCATCTGGGAATTCTGTTAGAACCCTGAGGGAAACCTTTTGCCTCTTCCCTGAAGCTATCGCACCAGGAGGTATAGTTAACTTGAAACCAAACGCATCCACGTGAAGTTCATCTCCAGAGTCATCAACAACTTTGGTTTCGTATTCGTAGTCTGTGTATGCGAGAGTCACACGTGTTGTGTGAATAAACGTATATAGCACTTTCAATATACAATGTATTTATAATAATGTAATAATGTTTTGTATAATGTGCATGTCACATATGTCTATAAGGAATGTAACAAACTAAGATTTAATTTACAACATGCAGAATTCCCGCACTTAACGTGTTAAATATTCCCGGGTACGGCTCGTTATTCAAAAGATTCGTTATTCCAAACACACACATTTCGCAGACCTAAGCTTCGTTAAATGAAATAGGTTTCGTTAATCAGAACATTTGTTGCATATTCCCGAAGGTTTGCTTTTCCGAAGGTATGTTTATTAACAAAATTAAAATCGGGTACGATATTATGAAGGATCTTTTATTCTAAAATGAAAGGGGGTAAATCCGAAAAGGAAAATAGGTTCTTTAGTCCAAACATGCAATAGGGTGCGACCCCTTGCCTACGGGAACTGGATGGGTTAGGAAATTTCAGAAATTCGTACGGAACGTGTCAGAAAAAGATTTTAGGTTCGTATTGAATCTTTCGGATAAAAAAACCTCATTATGAAAACAATATATATGATAAACTTCTTATTTCCTGATTAAAGAACCTCATTTAATGTTCGGATTAACGAAGAATCTGATTATCGAACCCGATTTCATTTTCTGAGAAACGAACTTTTTGGAATATTGAACCTTCAAAATAAGGAACCTTCTGAGTAACCGACACTTCTGAATAGCGACAAGTTGAGATAACTATCTGTAACCATGTTCCCTTGAGCATGTTGAGTATCACTAATAACACAAATAGACAATGTTTGTATTTAACACCACTATCAACTGCTTAGACAGACCACTAGAGGCAGCCATGTTTTCCAACAGTAGCGCATGGAACGGCATCTTATCGTGCACTAACAAAAGTGGTTACGTAACCGCTGGTAATCCTGCTGCGAGGTCAAATGACGTTTACAGCTAGAAAACATTGCCGCCTGCTGTGTTCAGTCAAACGCGCCCATGCGAGGGTTTAGCTTCCTTTACATACAATCCGACATACAGCGATATACGATATCAGCACTAGTGACTTAACAAAGAAAATCGATTGACCGGATTAAGTAGTTTGGTTTATTATACATTCTTACCAACACGAGATGACGTTCTGATCTAAATACAATGTAGTTCAATAATAATGGCTTAGCGGTTAGAGTGTCCGCCTCATGCACGGGATGTCCCGGGTTCAAACCAATACCAAAGACTTTAAAAATGGTACCTCCTGCCTTCTAGCCAGACACTCGGCTTTTATAGAATGGAGAAGGGAAAGTTAATCACACGAGTTACCAGAGGACTAGCCCCCTTCTGTAACTTTCGCTACATTTTATAGTAGACGTGTGGCCTAGGGCTATTGAAACGGAGATAGGCGCCGCCTTATGTGCCAACATTGGTACGGGAAAGACTTTAACTTTAACTAACAAAACACAAAACGTTAATTGAAGATACAGGTTTTACCCTGCGTAGGAATATACCATAAAGGCTTTTCAGGTCCTTTGTAGTGCTTCCATGTTCGGTGCATGGCCAGTTGGTCCTCGACGGGCAGTCAGGTCGAGGACAGTCAAAGATGACTTTTCCTTGGTGTTTTTCCCCCATCCAGGCAATGCAAAGCTCATTCAACTCTGTGCAGACCTTTTGAATAATCTGGACACCATCAAATTTGTGACATAAATAAGAAGTTATACACACCGGATTGTCATATGATATTCAGAAGATTGACTCCATGATCATTCAATGTGATTAATTCTTATGATCATCAATTTAATTATCCTTCGGATTGGCCCAGTTTATATAGCTTGTGACTAATCGAGAATTGAAAAGGGTTCTATGGGAACGCCCACCATTCAACATTCTTCGTGGCTTGATGGTTTGAACACCGGTCTAGCAATCCGGAGGTCTCGGGTTCGATTCCCGGCGAAGCCTATTTTCCTTTGCTCATTTTCAATCATTATCAATTGAACTTTTTTTTCTGTATCATTACTATTATCAAGAAAGTCTATAGTATTGTATTGTATATTGATCAGACACGTGCTTATTGATTTCACTAAATCTGTCATTTATTTATTCACACACGAGTTACTGTCAAAATAATAATCAATTGCAATAATTGCAATAATATAAACATATTTGTGAATATTTTAGCTCTTTCTGATCTAATTTTGATAAAAATCAAGTTTGTTTTATCTCCTGAAGTGACATGCTCTTCCGAATTATAGACTAGTAAGACTACGTTAAATGAATCAATACCTCTCAAATTTAATTATTTTTGAAGCGCCTTCTAACCCAAAACTATACAAGCTCCTAAAAAGACAAGTTAAAGGGGTAGTTTAGTTTTGGTAAGGCTGAACTTTAGTAACCAAACCTGGACAATAACCTTCAAAACTAATAGTAATAACTCCACTATGCTCGAAAAGTATACAAACTTGCAAAATGACTAAGTAAAAAGCATGTTATCATTCAAAAAGAGCCATTTTGATCACGAGAGGGCGCTTTTTTAAAGGCGTCAGTTTCAACCATTTTCCATAGACAATAATGCATGTGATGTTTTATTACCAGACTGATTTTATAGAGAGAACATCAACAACTACTTAAATAACACTTTCGAATTTTTTTGAGAAAGTGGAAGCATTTTTTGAATTTTTTGAAAAAACCGTTAATTATTTGGGCCCCAAATAATTATAAGATCAGATACATTTATTGATATTTCAGCCGTTTGTGGGCCGATTTCGACCAAATAAAGTTTATTCTGCCATTAAAATTGCATGTTCTCTCAAATTTGACACTCAGTTTTTAATTACCTCACAAAAAAATTGCGATGTGCAGCGCCCTCTCTACCAAAACTAAACTACCCCTTTAAATGATGCGAAATAACACAGAACATATATACCCGCTTGACTGTTGTATGATCTGGAGTCTTCCCTTTACTAGCGCCTTGGTCCTCCCTCTCCCTGGCTGTGGACCTGATTGTTGTATGATCCGGACACGTATCTTCACTAGCGACATGGTCTCCACGTTCAATGGCTGCGGACTTTACTGTTGTCTGATCCGGACTCTTCTCGTTATAGACGTCATGGTCCCCACTCTCAACAGCTGATACGTGGTTGCGAATTGTCACCTGTTTCATGGGATGGAACTATTATTACGTACTTTGTTTTTCGTGAAGCACTTTACAACTACCCAGCAACACGTTCTCAAATATCTAATAGAAATTATTCTGACACGATGAATTGTGTTCTTAAATATATTAATTTTGGCGATACTTTATTAGTTCACCGATTACAAATTTTAAGAGCCTAGTTCCAAGAGGCACTAAATCCACTTTCCATAACAATTTAGTAAACGATATCATTACATTGAGAAGCTATTAAGCTTTCTAAACATTCACATTTTAAGAAAAAATAACACAATCAAAATCAAGACATTGAATATTCCATTTCCATTTTCGCATAGGCACGTGTGTAAGTTTGTCAAAGAAACCTGCCTTTCTCCAAACTTAAGGAAGGTGGATTTAACGCCTGTTGGAATTAAACTCTTGTATTGTTGAAATGAAAAATATAGCCCCGCACATGTCCTTTGTTTGAAGACAAACATACATCATTACCAGAATTTCGTTCTTTTACATAATGAAATACCTTAAGAAATGTCTCTGGGAAAGACATCATCTGGATGAGTACGTCGTTGTTCCTTTCTTGCAGGAGGATACCGTGGTGGTAGAGCTTTACTTTAGGACCAAACCTGCGGGCCATGCGACACATGAGACGGTGGAAGAGACCAACTGCAGAGATTGAGAAAGGCGAGGAAAATGTGAAAATATAGATTTTTAACCAATATTTGTAGGTATGTATAACAAGTTCAAGTTTATTTTCATTTCCAACACAAATTATAATCGATAACATTGTACAAATCGAACACTGTTTACATGTGTCAAATTAAACTATTTAAGTACAATGAAAACTAGAATCATATTTATACAGTGAATAACATATTTGTAAATGGAGAGATCCACTGAAAAACAGTGCTTGTAGATAACTCATCTAGAATAAAAGTTTATGGATAGACCGTCATATTCTTATCAATCTTCCTAGTAGAAAATTTTGAGTCACTTTCTATACTTCATAAAACTTAAGGTAAACGAATATCTTATGCATCAAGCACGGCATATAATGCCTTATACTATAACATAGCAAGCACATTTTACCCGGGAACACCTTCTCTAGACTGGTGTAGAACGTGAAAGAATCTGTCATCATTGGAGTTCTGATTTGTTCCGCCGTGTTCTTTGGATTCAGGAGCGAAGGCACGTAGAATCGTTTGCAAGGATATGATTCTTCCGAGTCGTCGCAAATCAAATTCAGCTTCATCATGAGGTCAATAAGCCGGTTTTGTGTCTCAGATGGAAATCTTCTCCAGACATGTCTGATGAAGCTTTCTTCCAATATACCATTTTCCTGTATATTGTTCCAGGCAATACCTACCATATGATTCTGTTGAAAAAGAAACGGAGATAGAGAATAGAATAGATAATGCAGTTTTAACCACGAACGTGAGGTTTTACTACACTATCCTGTTAGTCAAAGCAATCTCCAGCAACGTCTTGCTGTGCTATACGATATCCCAGCCATCATATGTGGGCGATAATACAACTTTATCTAACACATGTCACAAGTAGTCCTTGAAAACGGTATAGTTACTTGTGTAATGTCATGGAGCCAATAAGTACATAATTTAAATTTGGTAATATGAAAACACGTACTAAACATTTGGGAACCGTGTGGCCTACTTGATGGATATCCTATCGTGGTCAAACAACTGTCACAATCATGATATACTATAATACTGACCGTATCGTCTGGTTCAAAGATGGTGATCACTTCCTTGAAAACGTCGACGAGCCAGCGAGGATCTAATATGACTAGGTCAGTGAGGTCATCGCTAACGTCACCAAAATAGATAATCTCCCCTAGATCGTGGTAAAACGTCAGCATAGTCATCAGATCACTTTCAATTCCAAGTTTAGCAGCAGTGGCTTTGATCTTGAAATAACGATATTATACCAATGCAGAGTGTAAACAAAACGTTACATTCGTACGTATATTGATTTTTGATAAATTATGTTGTTTTATTATATGAAGAATCTTGGTACTTCTTATTATATCTGATATATGTAAAAGTGAAACACATTTAATATTGCAATATGAAGATACATTGTTTGTAAATATCTAATATAAAATTATTCTCAATAATCAGTTAATATTTTGCAGTGCATTGCATACGTTACGTATGTAAAAGCTAGCACCATGTGTGCATGCTTTTTATAAACCGTATAAAATCGTTTTATACAATTGTTATCATAAACATTTGCCGAGTTAACGTTACGTTCTTCCTAATGGTTTGCCTTTTACCACAATTATTTCAGAATTATACCAAGTATCAGATCAGGAATTGATTTTCATTCCAGATATCAGAAAATGTTCCTTACAAATTTAAGTATAACGAAACTTTTCTTTCACGAGCTAGAAGTGAAACATATAGACACATAGGTATGATATTATGACATAAACTTACTTACTGTCTACTAGCTTACTTATCTTTGATTCAATATCTGATAGATAATGCTTGTCAACGGCATTCAAATCATGTGTTGTAAACATAAAGTAACATACCTGTTCTAAATCCTTCATTGGATTTTTGGATCCAGGTTTGATTTCATCTTGAACGAACTTCATCCAGCGTAGGGGTATGTCCTCCCCAATGTAAGACGCGTCTAGGGCAACCTCGATGATCTTGTCTTTCAGAGTTTGTATCTGTTTAGGTAGAGGAGTTTAAGAGAAAAAAAGGGAACTAGTAATTTTTAACAAATCAACCAAACCCCTTTTTGTATATACAGTGCTTCTTTCATGCTTTAGATTTTCTCTTGCTACTATAGGGTGTAAAAAAAAGTTTTAGTTTGGTAATTATTTAAATTGCATTGTTAATATGTTAAATTGCAAAAACAGTAATGATAATTTGAACTTTGTACAACAACAGTATTATCATTCAGCAAATATATGTTTGCTATTATCCTGGCCATGTATTGTCAGCTCAAACATATTGCCGCTCCCTTACCCCCCCCCCCCCCCCCTCCTTCTCTGAAAATAAATCAATAGATACAAATAGACCCCAAAAGCCAGTATCCTTTTCCAGTCCATTTCCTTAAATCACCCACTAATACACACACACACACACACACTCACACACCTACACAAACACACATACACATACACACACACACAAACACACACACGCACACACTCACACACATACATAAACACACTCAACAATTTCAATCTGCTCCTGCAATTAGTACAATATTCAAATTTATCACAGTTTGTCTGTATATTTTCTGCGAATTCTCACCCCTCTGTCTGTATCACCAAGAGAGTTTTCAACAGCGATGTATTCTGGTATCACATGATCACAGTAAGGCTTACTCCTAAGACTGTCTCGGATCGTTGCAAAGGCAGAGTCAATCTAATATAAAGGAAATTAATATGCTTCACTCAAATGTATTTAACGAAGACATCACTGACACAAAAAGGGGAATTATCTCATGTCTTCGAAAATACGCATTAAACACCACAATTATTTTTTATTCATTCAATAAAGTATATTGTGCTATACTTATGTTGGTATTAGTGCATACATGTATAAACATCCGTGCAATAATCATCTTTCACTGAATCTTTACAATCAGTGTATGTATGATGTTTGTTCTTAAACACTAACAACAGAACCATGACATAATATTAAACCAACGTTCCGGGAAACGTGCGAGTCACCTTTTCACTTTGTTCTTGTTCCGTTCCAGGAATGCTGTCCCTGTGTGTACCAACGATAATAATTGGCAGGAAAGGGAGTGCAGAGGCTTTGTCTTTGGTATCTGTAGGTGGCCTTGCATATGCAACGATCAGAGAAATCCATTCATGTATGAAGTCAAGGTTAGTGAGATTGTTGTCAGAAACACCGCTTGTCTAATATGAAAAGAACAAAACAAAGATTGATATAATACGTTGATTGATTGATTGATTAATTGATCTTGCATGATGCCTTCATCGCCAGCAAGAAGGAGAACAGTAAGATAGAGGCAGCCTGGTCGATGGACGGGCGGATCATCGTCGCGGTGAAGGCATCACACGGTAAGAGTGTGCGGAAGCAGATCCATGACAAGAACGAACTTAATAACATTTGAGCACAAACATTGACATTGAAGCATAACATCTTTCTTCTTGCCATCAATGCATATAACTCGCAATAATATGTATAACTTATTTTAAAAGTATACAGTAATGCATTTATTGCATTTTTAAAACATCTGCTACCATTTTTTTTTTCATTCTCTGATAACTGGATCGAAGTACCATAATGTATGCAGCGATGCCAGCAACTCAACTACTTTCATCTTAATTCCCCTGTATATACGAATTTAATTTGAATATGCCAAATAAATAAAATGTCATTTCGCTTATTTCCAAAAATTAGAATAAAAACATACAACAATTACAAAATTAGGACATTATAAATACAAATAAAATGTACAATATAACAATTTTCAAAGTGTGGAGGGAGAAGAAGAGGCCATTGACCTATCAAAGGCTTCTCCCCAACAAATAAAGTACATAAAATAAGTGTACGAGTTAGAAAAAAGGCACATCCCCCCGCCCCCCCCCCCCCAATAAAAACGAACAAATTGTATTACATATCAATAAAAGGCAGAGTTTACGTGGTATTTATCAACAATTATTTATTTTGTAAAAAATGGTTAGTTTAAATTTTATCTCAGTAATATTTTATATCATATGATAAAATAAGACAGAGAGAGATAGCACCGTGGTTTAATATAAATATACGGAATTACGTGTTGGAATTCACACTTTGTTTTCATGCCAGCCGTTTGGTTACATGATCTCCTATTCCCTGAATAGGCTACTTTACTATGGGCAACGAAGGAAAATTTAATATCTGTACGATATACATTCAAACACCTCACAAAACTTTTTTTGTAACTCAAATTTGGACTTCGCTTATATTTCTCTTATAACTGTATTATCATATTCGTATACAATTGGTATGATTACGCAATCATAGAATGTTCAGTTTATTATAATATGAAGCAATGTAAACAATACAAACAATGCAGATTACAATTGTCTCGTGATTAAATGGTATACAAGTTTAGGATGTAACGTTTTATTGACTTACTTGTCTTGTTATAATACCATAATATTTTGATACGCTGCCTTTGTTGTCTTTAAAATGGCATATAATAGCTGAGTGTGACCAAGTGGCAACACAAGGACACATATGTTACGACATTACCACTCCAGAAGAATGCACTGAATGAGAGTTTTATGTTTTGTGCGTCATTACTTCAGGGTACTTACAAATAATATTTGTTTTATGGGGTCACATTAATAATATTAATGTTGAGTATGTTGTGAGGCGAACAGGAAAGGTTCTCATCCTTCAAGAGCAAACTATTCAGGGTTAGAGTTAGAGTTAACCCTAATCCTTCTCCACAAAATCAAGTTCAGTGGAGTAATACAAAGACAGTTTAAAAAACATATATAAGCATACCTTGCCAATACTAGGGAGGTCGTCAGGAACAACCGTCTCGTGAAGATCTTTGCTTAGGTCAAAAGCTAGGATATAAATTGCTCTCCAAGTCAGAAAAACCTGAACACATTAAATCAATCATTGTTTATTATCAGAATGAACAGTACATTTATTTTGTATACTAAGTAAGACGTAAGCAAAGGAAATTTAACTTAAATTGATTGGATTGGGATTCGAACTATCAACCTCTGGACTAATAGGCCAGTGTTATACCAAACGAATTTGGTGGTAGCAGCTGTCTCTAATAGCATCGATATCACATTGGATTTGTAAAAGTAACAAACCACGCGAGAAAGGAACTCAGTAGAAAGGTAATTAATGCTTGTTTCCAGAAACTAACCAGGTACAAATATTACAAATCAAACGACCGTGGGAGTCTTTGCCGCGCTTTATTAATCGAACAAATCTATATTAACCCAGACGATCATGCCGGTCATTATTCTGATGCGGTATAATCTATTAAGTAATGCGTCAATTTATATTGCTTCAATCTTAAAATACTATATACAAATACCATATTTGTGAAACGGTTCGCCATACAGTAGTCTCAGCTGAATGTATATGTTGCGCACCTTTAACAGGTGTACCCGATTCGGTGCTGAAAATATCCTTAGCAAGTGTACCCTTTTAAAGGTTACCCCATGAAGAGGAGAGAACTGCTATACCATTTAAAGTGATGCCTCTAAAGTATCTAACTCCACGAAAAATACTTGGAGCTTCCTCGTTTCTCTTCTGCCGTGTTGTTTAGCTTATGATAAGAGAATAATAAAATAGGGTTAGATTTTTTCAAATGTCCCTTTGGTATGAAGATAATTATCATTGAAAAGCATTATTTGAAAAGCGTTGAGCAACGCTTTTGATAACAAGTACAATTATTGTCCTAGCTGAACACGTCCGGATACAGCACGCGTTAGAACATTCCGAAGATTGAACTTTGAGCCGAGCGAGTGCAAATTCCATGAGTTCTGTACTACGTCTGTAAGCATACACGGTTGCGAATATATCAAACGGATCATTATTACTGCGACAAATGTATGGCAGACCATCAGTATTCGGTGATAAAATATAAACTCAATATGCGATTTTTTTTCGCTAGGGAAACAGTGTTCGTTTTCTTTCAAACTTTTACAAATCTTTCAATTGTATTTTACAATGATATTGATATAGGATTGAAGTCTCAAATGTAATTTTGTGCAATATCTGACACTTTACAGGTATCACTTTAACAAAGTTTACGCAAAGTCATATCTGAAATACGTACCTGATGTGTTGTGTAGTATGTTTCATGGCCAGCAAAGTCCCAAATGGTGAAAAGCAGCTTGTCATCCTCGGTTTCGGCGGAATGTGTTGTTACTTTATCTCGAACGAGTCTCAGGATGTCTTCCTCAGGGTTTCTAGATTGTCGAGGTTTCGTCTTCGGCCTAGTATCATCTACTGATGGAGATGGTAACACTGGATTGATGGACGGTTAATATTATCAGTAACACTTAAGCAAACACAAAGCACGCTAAAGACATTTATCTTAATAATTTATCTACAAGGTACCTCCTTCATAAACATAAAATGGCTCTTCCATTCAAGATACGTATCAATAAACATAGATAGTGCCTTACGTCGAGATTATGTTGATTACTTCACCATTCAAATAATTTAACCTAAATTTAAAGATTAACCTACTTGTCATTATAGATCGGAAAGGTCATAAAAACACATTGGTTGATGTTCTTTGATTCTTTGATTCATTTCATTTTATTTTCAACATAGTCACATGGTACAAAGTAATTATCAAATTAATACAGAAACAATACACTTCGTGTATTTAGTAAAACATGTGTAATGAACAAAATTGAAACATAATAAGAATTGCATTAATACTGGAGGCTACACATAATACAAATTATTTTCAAATGGTGTATTTTAACATAATGTGATATGTACGGGACCATCATTATAAGCAGTGCTTGGGAGAATGATGGTCCCTGAAAAAAGTTATACAGCGTTACAAACTATATGAAAAAAAATAAGTAAAAAAAAAAAAAAAATGAAAGATGGATGAGATTATGGGTGCGGATGAGAATGAAGTTGATGTGGGTAGATGGATGGTGTGTATGCAGTATCAGCCGGCTGGGATATAACAAGCCAAACATAATCTTTATAAAATATTATACATTTGTTTTTACTGTTATCACAAAACAGTCTTAACTCAATTATATTGGGACCAGCATCAATACAACATAAAACAGTAATTAAAACAAAAAAGAAGCAAAGTATTGCCAACATTAGAGTAAGTTATACAATTGAATCAATTTATTTTTCATTGCCATTCTAAATAATATGACTGAGGGACGATTTTTAATAACGATGTTCAATTGGCTTTACAAATACTTAATATATAAATGATTACCTTTAATATCTCGTTTCTTTTCTTCGCGTGTGAAATCTTCATTGAAAATAAAAGTACGTGGTAAACCGTTTAATGATATGTGTATGTAAACTCATGCAAAGAGTTTATATATAAATACTTCTGCTGATATGCATTGGTATAAAAATGCACATGTACGAAAACAACTTTGTTTAGACAAGCTGATACATCACGTACACAGTCAGAAATTACACAATTTGACTCGTTCACAACTTCTGGGTGTTGTATATATGGTTAATCTCTTTGAAAATATTGCACAATGTTGTTTCAAAATATTATTAAATGACATGATATAGATCAATTGGATCATACAAAAGAACTTCAATGTAAATTTGATAGCACATCTAGTTTACTAAAATAATATATCAAATACCTAATGTTTCTACTGTGTTTTGGTCCAAAATCTCATCCCCGACATGCCCGATGCCCATGCGTTCGGCGTACCCCGCATGTAATGTAGTAAGCAACATTATACATCTTGTTTAACTTAAAGAGATTGGCCCGAAATAAAAGTGGGATGCAATTTTCTTAACCATGACCGCAGGTTTCAACCTCCCTAGAAATGAATTATGCCATTAGTATCCCGTGATTGGGGCTATGTTGCATTTTTCTAAATCAATGTGAGGAAAAATGCAAAATATGGTAAAACTACACACATTTTCACACTGTTGCTACCAATTATTTGCACTCTTCAGAATTTGAATCCGCACTACATAATAATCTGAAATTAATTAAAGGTTTTTATGTTTGCACCAAATAGAGAAAATATGGCATATTTCTTGATTATCTGTTAAATGTGTTTATAAAAAAATACAATTCATATTTTACATACAAAATGGGTTTGGCGGCCATTTCGAATGTCAAGTCTGAAATAAATGGAAATCAGTTTACACATTTTGTGTTACAAATTTATGTTACATCATATTGGGGGCTAAAAGAAGCAAATTTCCCTGATTTGTCGGCCACCTCTTTAAGTTTTGGGTTCGGCGCTTGGCAGATTTGAAATCAGCATCCCTAAATTGACCAGAAACAACCAAAACTTGTTGCATATATTTGTTTTAAAATTTAGAATACTTCGATTTTGGGGTCTACACATTTGAAGTTTGAAGTTGTGGGCTATTTTTTTTAATGAAATTGATAAAAACTTGTTTGTATTGGCCCCCTTCGTTTTTAAATCAGCTTAACAAAACAATCTTAAATTCAGTACAATTGTATATTTACTATTTTTGATTTACTGATGCCATGTGTATAATTACTGTTAAATTCATACTGTACATACAAATTGGTTTGGCGGCCATTTTGAATTTGAATTGTGCCCTTTACACAATATTCGGACAGCTTTAAACAAGCATGCAGTTTTATTTGAATAATAATCAACTCAAGGAACAACATCCGTTTCAATATAATTATTTGTGCAAAATGTCTTTTAAATCATTAAGGTAAATTTCCTTGTGTTGGCGGTCATTATGGATTTGTGCAATTTCATACATACTCAAGGTTTCCTGAGTGGCACTCTTTAGATTTAGAAAAGTAATGATATTCAAAATTATTTCAACTAAATTAAAAGTACAATTTTTGCGAATTGTGAAAAATACCTCTCATCTGTGATCCACGCAAGCCAGGTATAGGACCGGAAGCCTTGGTTTTTACCTCTTCACTGAAGTCTTCTTTTTCACTGAAGTTTCCTTTATTACTGAAGTCTCCCTTTACACTGAAGTCTCCTTTTTCACTGAAGTCTCCCGTTTCACTGAAGTCTCCTTTTTCCTAAACTCAATAATACATGAAATGCAAGTGTTATGGATCTGTAATTTTACTAAGCTTTCAGCCGTATTTCAAATTTTATTAAACAAGTATTTAAGTTTGGAGTGTCCAATCATATACATATGGTGACACAATGTACATTACCAGCTTGTCTATACAATCATACAAATACACACTGTTATTAATTGTTGTTTATTTGACGATTTTCCCCGTAAAAAACACATACAAACAAAAACTAAATATGTTGTATTCAAAACAGGACAATACAACCATACTCACATAAGTAAACAGTATAGATCAATTAAAGCAAGATGCAACGGATATAGAGATGAAGATTACGGTTGGATAACCCATAATCTTCCATGAGGATCAGATAAATTCCCAGTTAGCATGTTTTGAATACATGTACATTAGATGAGAAATTTATAGTAGCATTAATCTGAATGGTCAACAAGACAACAAGCGACATGACTTACCGCAATCGCCCTGAGCTTCTTTACTACGACATTTGCCACATCTTCTTTGAATGCTATATGAATTAATGTGAACAAACATATAACGCAAGATCACGTTAAATGATAGGAACAATAATTATTATTTCATTATCATGGAACCGATTTAACCAATTCATATCATTGAAGGATGCTAGTGATTACTCCTTTAACTTACGCACTATGTGCTGAAACATTGACGAAATTTTAGAGTCAGTATGAGTTAATAATTTGTAGACGGCTAATGACGTTCGATTCTGAAAAATGCAGTATATACAATTTCCCAATCTTCCCAATTTCCGAATATATTTCTGTTATATTCCTTTCATGTAAAAACTGTTAAAGATTGCATAAAATACAGTTATAGGCAAACAAAATAAATTCTCATTATTATAATATACATCTCTTTGCTTCAATACAATCGTACAATACAATACCTAACCTTTAAAAATAACAAAAATAATACCATCTGCATCCGTCTGAAACGCCCTAGCCGGTTTTAGGTTCCATGAGATCTCACTTGCAACCACAGTTTGCATACCAATACTAACTCCATCGGTTATCTTCTCTTTCGGATCAAATCTGTATTAGGGCAAATTGAAATAGTATTTCCAGTCATAGTGTAACCCGTCTCCACTACTCTTGCGTCCTAGACCATCCAGTACGTTATGGTTCCGGTGACCGGTTAGACTATGACTGGTTGTCAATAGTCCCTGATGCCTAAGCAGAACTAGGATGGGTTGTGTGAATAATTAAAAGAAACAATTATAATATGCCGGGTAGCACATGAAAACAATCAATGTACCAAAACTATTAGCCGGTTACTGGTAACTGATGTCCTGCTAGCCCGGACTCAGCCTAGCCTGTGGCCCCGCGATAAATATCCCGTGCCCGACATTGTAACCCACACACAGAAATACCTCATCATGCTCCCTGGCGAACAGGCGCCCGGTGCCAAGAAAACAACAGGCGAAGGCTTAGCAATGACATATACACTCGGGAACTAGAAAATATTTTGTAATACAAAGAAAATGTTATAATATGCGATCAAGATAAAAAAATTAATGATATAAATGTGAAGACTTGAAGGCCAATATAAGAATAGAAGTTAAAGCGGGCAGAAACAAAATAATGTTTATAAAAAAATACATACATCTCCCCGGTGAGTACTTTTTGGAGACTCGTCTTTCCAACTCTTCTCTGTCCCACGACCATTAATCGGGTTTCGTAGTTTGCCTTAGTTCCCTCTTGCATTGCTTCATGATAGGCCTTCAGAGCTTGTGGACCTCGAGCTAGAATCTCCAGTGGAACTTTGTAATCTGGATTGATTCAGCGAAATTCAGAAAATTATATTTGTTTGCATAATAAATAAACATAATATCTCAAGATGAATAAAAGCTTTCTATGTTTTGTAGTACAATTTTCTTTGCAAATATATATTATATTAATGGTAAATATATTACTCATTGCGAATATAGTATCGGAAATAATATCGCTAGTGATATTCGTTGTCTCGCAATGTATGGTCAAACGAATATCACTAGCGATATTATTTCCGATATATTATATTATTTATATAATATTATTATAGCATTGTTCAGGCTTTTGAGCGCTTTGGGAGCTTAATGCATTGAAGGGATACATGGACATCTATTCTGTGCCTGTTCCAAAGAATCTCATGGATGTCGGATGTTTGACTCAATAGCAGTAAGAATAATAAGTTCAACGTAAATATTTCCTTTCGACTTCATTACTCAACAGATTGGGGATGGTGGACGTAATTGGTGGACAAAATTGGGAGATGTGTCGGAGTTATGAAAATCAATATTTTTGACTTACTCATAGTTGGTTATATTCCCGACAACCGCGAAAACCCAACTTGTATTCATTCAAAATACACATAGTGTCCACATGGTTGATGTTATATTTTTGCTATACTTAGCACAAAAAGTTCCGCAATCGAGGTTTGCGCATTAATAACTTTTCTATTACGCTATTACCATTCATAAATTTGGTATCATTGGAAAGCGTAAATTCTCCCCTTTACATTGATATAACATTTGTTATGAATATTTTATCATGGAATGTGCATTGCATCCAAATGTAGGGCAAAGTCAAAAGTGAAATGTTGCAAAATTAACTGATTTTGTCAACAGTGTGCCTTCCTTTGTTGAATGGGGGTGAGGTGGTCATGCATTCAAGCCACGTTTTAATCTTCAAACAAATGAAAGGCACACTGTTGACAAAATCAGTGCATTTTGAAACATTTCTTTTTTTACTTTGCCCTACATTCGGATGAAATGCACATTCCATGATAAAATATCCATAGCAAATGTTATATCAATGTAAAGAGGAGGATTCACGCTTTACAATGATACCAAATTGATGAATGGTTATAACGTAATAGGCATTCAAGCCACGTTTTAATCTTCAAACAAAAAGAAGGCCCTTTGTTGACAAAATTAGTGCATTTTGCAACATTTCACTTTTGACTTTGCCCTACATTTGGATGCAATGCACATTCCAGGATTAAATATTCATAGCAAATGTTATATCGATGTAAAGGGGAGAATTCACGCTTTCCAATGATACCAAAATTATGAATTTTAATAGCGTAGTATAGTTACTATAAATAGTTATGCTTACCTTTTCCCCCAGATTTCTGCATTTCATCGCTTTCTTGCAGACTAACGTTCATCGCTGTATCGAGTTCATTTTTCTGCCTGACCAATCCTCCATCATTCCTCATGTTAACATCAGCCCCTTGACATTTTGTTGCATTAAGATCAGTATCCCTTTTTGTATGAACAGCCCCTTTACTTCTCAGATATTTCACTATATCGAGATGACAATTCTGGAATGCAACATACAGGGCTGTATGTCCTTCAATAGATTGCCTGTTAATCTCAGCACCTTGACTTATCAGGAATTTTACAATATCAAGATGACCTCTAAATGATGCCGCATGCACGGCAGTCCATCCTTTGCTGCAGTCCACCTTGTTCACCTCAGCGCCTTGACTTATCAGATATTTCACTATATCGAAATTGCCGTTCTGGGATGCTATATACAGGGCTGTAGTTCCACTTTTGTTTCCCTTGTTCACCTCAGCGCCTTGACTTATCAGATATTTCACTATATCAAGATGGTCGTTCTGGGATGCTATATGCAGGGATGTATCTCCATCATTGTCTTCCTTGTTCACCTGAGCGCCTTGGCTTATCAGATATTTCACTATATCGAAATGGCCGTTCTGGGATGCTATATACAGGGCTGTAGATCCAGTATTGCGTTCCTTGTTCACCTCAGCGCCTTGACTTATCAGATATTTCACTGTATCGAAATTGCCCTTCTGGGATGCTATGAACAGGGATGTAGATCCAGTATTGTGTTCCTTGTTCATCTCAGCGCCTTGACTTATCAGATATTTCACTATATCAAGATGGTCGTTCTGGGATGCTATATGCAGGGCTGTAGTTCCACTTTTGTTTCCCTTGTTCACCTCAGCGCCTTGACTTATCAGATATTTCACTGTATCGAAATTGCCCTTCTGGGATGCTATGAACAGGGATGTAGATCCAGTATTGTGTTCCTTGTTCATCTCAGCGCCTTGACTTATCAGATATTTCACTATATCAAGATGGTCGTTCTGGGATGCTATATACAGGGATGTATCTCCATCATTGTCTTCCTTGTTCACCTCAGCGCCTTGGCTTATCAGATATTTCACTATATCGAAATGGCCGTTCTGGGATGCTATATACAGGGCTGTAGATCCAGTATTGCGTTCCTTGTTCACCTCAGCGCCTTGACTTATCAGATATTTCACTATATCAAGATGGTCGTTCTGGGATGCTATATGCAGGGCTGTAGTTCCACTTTTGTCTTCCTTGTTCACCTCAGCGCCTTGGCTTATCAGATATTTCACTATATCGAAATGGCCGTTCTGGGATGCTATATACAGGGCTGTAGATCCAGTATTGCGTTCCTTGTTCACCTCAGCGCCTTGACTTATCAGATATTTCACTGTATCGAAATTGCCCTCCTCGGATGCTATATACAGGGCTGTAGATCCAGTATTGTGTTCCTTGTTCACCTCAGCGCCTTGACTTATCAGATATTTCACTGTATCGAAATTGCCCTTCTGGGATGCTATGAACAGGGATGTAGATCCAGTATCGCGTTCCTTGTTCACCTCAGCGCCTTGACTTATCAGATATTTCACTATATCAAGATGGTCGTTCTGGGATGCTATATGCAGGGCTGTAGTTCCACTTTTGTTTCCCTTGTTCACCTCAGCGCCTTGACTTATCAGATATTTCACTATATCGAAATGGCCGTTCTGGGATGCTATATACAGGGCTGTAGTTCCACTTTTGTTTCCCTTGTTCACCTCAGCGCCTTGACTTATCAGATATTTCACTATATCAAGATGGTCGTTCTGGGATGCTACATGCAGGGCTGTAGTTCCACTTTTGTCTTCCTTGTTCACCTCAGCGCCTTGGCTTATCAGATATTTCACTATATCGAAATGGCCGTTCTGGGATGCTATATACAGGGCTGTAGTTCCACTTTTGTTTCCCTTGTTCACCTCAGCGCCTTGACTTATCAGATATTTCACTATATCAAGATGGTCGTTCTGGGATGCTATATACAGGGATGTATCTCCATCATTGTCTTCCTTGTTCACCTCAGCGCATTGGCTTATCAGATATTTCACTATATCGAAATGGCCGTTCTGGGATGCTATATACAGGGCTGTAGATCCAGTATTGCGTTCCTTGTTCACCTCAGCGCCTTGACTTATCAGATATTTCACTATATCGAAATGGCCGTTCTGGGATGCTATATACAGGGCTGTAGTTCCACTTTTGTTTCCCTTGTTCACCTCAGCGCCTTGACTTATCAGATATTTCACTATATCAAGATGGTCGTTCTGGGATGCTATATGCAGGGCTGTAGTTCCACTTTTGTTTCCCTTGTTCACCTCAGCGCCTTGACTTATCAGATATTTCACTATATCGAAATGGCCGTTCTGGGATGCTATAAACAGGGCTGTAGTTCCACTTTTGTTTCCCTTGTTCACCTCAGCGCCTTGACTTATCAGATATTTCACTATATCGAAATGGCCGTTCTGGGATGCTATATACAGGGCTGTAGTTCCACTTTTGTTTCCCTTGTTCACCTCAGCGCCTTGACTTATCAGATATTTCACTATATCAAGATGGTCGTTCTGGGATGCTATATGCAGGGCTGTAGTTCCACTTTTGTTTCCCTTGTTCACCTCAGCGCCTTGACTTATCAGATATTTCACTATATCAAGATGGTCGTTCTGGGATGCTATATACAGGGATGTATCTCCATCATTGTCTTCCTTGTTCACCTCAGCGCATTGGCTTATCAGATATTTCACTATATCGAAATGGCCGTTCTGGGATGCTATATACAGGGCTGTAGATCCAGTATTGCGTTCCTTGTTCACCTCAGCGCCTTGACTTATCAGATATTTCACTGTATCGAAATTGCCCTTCTGGGATGCTATATGCAGGGCTGTAGTTCCACTTTTGTTTCCCTTGTTCACCTCAGCGCCTTGACTTATCAGATATTTCACTATATCGAAATGGCCGTTCTGGGATGCTATATACAGGGCTGTAGTTCCACTTTTGTTTCCCTTGTTCACCTCAGCGCCTTGACTTATCAGATATTTCACTATATCAAGATGGTCGTTCTGGGATGCTATATGCAGGGATGTATCTCCATCATTGTCTTCCTTGTTCACCTCAGCGCCTTGGCTTATCAGATATTTCACTATATCGAAATGGCCGTTCAGGGATGCTATATACAGGGCTGTAGATCCAGTATTGTGTTCCTTGTTCACCTCAGCGCCTTGACTTATCAGATATTTCACTGTATCGAAATTGCCCTTCTGGGATGCTATGAACAGGGATGTAGATCCAGTATCGCGTTCCTTGTTCACCTCAGCGCCTTGACTTATCAGATATTTCACTATATCAAGATGGTCGTTCTGGGATGCTATATGCAGGGCTGTAGTTCCACTTTTGTTTCCCTTGTTCACCTCAGCGCCTTGACTTATCAGATATTTCACTATATCAAGATGGTCGTTCTCGGATGCTATATACTGGGATGTATCTCCATCATTGTCTTCCTTGTTCACCTCAGCGCCTTGGCTTATCAGATATTTCACTATATCGAAATGGCCGTTCTGGGATGCTATATACAGGGCTGTAGTTCCACTTTTGTTTCCCTTGTTCACCTCAGCGCCTTGACTTATCAGATATTTCACTATATCAAGATGGTCGTTCTCGGATGCTATATACTGGGATGTATCTCCATCATTGTCTTCCTTGTTCACCTCAGCGCCTTGGCTTATCAGATATTTCACTATATCGAAATGGCCGTTCTGGGATGCTATATACAGGGCTGTAGATCCAGTATTGCGTTCCTTGTTCACCTCAGCGCCTTGACTTATCAGATATTTCACTGTATCGAAATTGCCCTGCTGGGATGCTATATGCAGGGCTGTAGTTCCACTTTTGTTTCCCTTGTTCACCTCAGCGCCTTGACTTATCAGATATTTCACTATATCAAGATGGTCGTTCTGGGATGCTATAAACAGGGATGTATCTCCATCATTGTCTTCCTTGTTCACCTCAGCGCCTTGGCTTATCAGATATTTCACTATATCGAAATGGCCGTTCTGGGATGCTATATACAGGGCTGTAGATCCAGTATTGCGTTCCTTGTTCACCTCAGCGCCTTGACTTATCAGATATTTCACTGTATCGAAATTGCCCTCCTCGGATGCTATATACAGGGCTGTAGATCCAGTATTGCGTTCCTTGTTCACCTCAGCGCC
The DNA here is from genome assembly GCA_037951105.1 of Echinarachnius parma. Lineage (NCBI taxonomy): Eukaryota > Metazoa > Echinodermata > Echinoidea > Clypeasteroida > Echinarachniidae > Echinarachnius > Echinarachnius parma. Next base: position 127,481 of record JBAMJV010002203.1, on the reverse strand, counting down.
TTGACTTATCAGATATTTCACTATATCGAAATGGCCGTTCTGGGATGCTATATACAGGGCTGTATATCCGTCCTTGCTCTCCTTGTTCACCTCAGCGCCTTGACTTATCAGATATTTTACTATATCGAAATGGGCGTTCTGGGATGCTATGAACAGGGATGTATCTCCATGATTGTCTTCCTTGTTCACCTCAGCGCCTTGACTTATCAGATATTTCACTATATCGAAATTGCCGTTCTGGGATGCTATATACAGGGCTGTAGTTCCACTTTTGTTTCCCTTGTTCACCTCAGCGCCTTGACTTATCAGATATTTCACTATATCGAAATGGCCGTTCTGGGATGCTATATACAGGAATGTATCTCCATCATTGTCTTCCTTGTTCACCTCAGCGCCTTGACTTATCAGATATTTCACTGTATCGAAATTGCCGTTCTGGGATGCTATGAACAGGGATGTATCTCCATCATTGTCTTCCTTGTTCACCTCAGCGCCTTGACGTATCAGATGTTTGATCTGTGCAAGGTTTCCTAACGATGCTGCCTTTATAACCCCATCCTCTAACTCCTTACCAGCCATTGCGTCATCTTTCAACAGGTCTCTGAAAGAATATTTGATGGAATTTCGACATGCCTGTCTGATGTCATCCTCTGTGGCAAAGTTTCTGTTTTAAAGGAACGACAATTATCAAATATATGTTATATTCACGTATATATGATCATGTCAAAATATAGCCTATTGACAAATAGCTTCAAAGTGTTACGCACTGACGAGTCGAGCGTCACTCAATACTAGTGATCATGGTGATAATGACATGATAGTCTCTGCGTGATGTTTGTTATCCGCATTATAAATACCACGTAACACGAACCGCCATCAGAATACCAAACAATCTGAAGATATCCATTTTAGACCTTTGATTACAATACAAATGTTTACCTCCGAAATTGTCGGCTGTATTGTATAAATTATGATTTCCCACAAGTGTCGTGTGATTGATATTGCAGCTCCTTATCAATATCTCGTCCACACTTAGTTTGAGTATATAGCCTTTGAATATAAAGGTCATTACATTTGCGATGATAAAGTAATAGAGGAGTACTTTAAATAAACAACCACAAATTCTATCAAACGTGCCTAACTTGCATGCAACATTCAATGTTAAAAGTCGTATTCACCCCTTGAAATGAGAAGGGCGTTAATTTGATGCATTGCTATATTGAGTTGTGCATACCTTCTTGCATGCCGATGCATTTACATAAGTAACAAAAACACTGTATCTGAAAGATGCAAACAAAAACACTCTTCCTAGGTGTGATATATGTTGGCTGTTAGTGGTTTTATTATGGATTGTATGTCATAGATACCCTCTGGTGTGTTCGCTTAACGCCTCATCAATGATTTGCATGCTGCATTATGTACATCTCATTTTAACCTATTATACTAAATAATAATTACATACTAATAGTCAACGTAATGTAGATACATCAATTATGCAAACATGTCTTCGATCACCACATTTACCGATATTCTCTTTTTTATGTTCAAGACAAACACATGGACCCGATTAATAAATTGATTAGAAAACATATTCGCGTGATTTAAAACCTTACAGCCAATTCAAGTGCAGACTTTAAACGTTTAGAGATAAGTTGTTTGCGATAAAAACTAGACCTATATACATAGGCGTAGTGGGCGGGGGCTGTGGGGAAGGGGAGGGGGGGGAATGGGCTTGTGAGATGAATAGTCAGAAAGGACAAATATTCGGGCAAAATATTTCAGCCCCCCATGAAAAACACAACGTTCCGCTACGCCCATAATTATGTGCAAGCTCAAAATCATAGTATGACGTCAGCTGTTTTGTTTCAGTGGTGTACCCATGATTTTTTCTAGGGGGGGGGGGGAGGGGCTTATTTCGTCAAAATTTTTTTTGTCAGCGAGGGAAGGGGGGTGGGGGGGGGGGGGGGGGGTTGGTAGTCGTTTACAATTTTCGAAGCCAAGACCGAGTTCCCTAACATTTGTTCCAGACCGAGATCAAGGGGGGGGGGGGGGGGGGGGAGGGTAGTCGTAGAAGATTTTCGAAGCAAAGACCCACGTTTTTCGACAATGTTGAGGCCGAGACCGGGTTCTTTGCAGTTTTGTAGTCCGAGACCATCAAAAATGTCGTTCGAAACCACTAAAAAAGTGGTCTCGAGACCGGTTAAAATTAGAAAGGGGGGGGGGGGAGTTCAAACCACCCAAAACAGTCATTTTTGGGTCAAAGGGGGGCGGGGGTATTGAACCCTCACCCCCCTCCCCCTCCCCCACCCCCGGTACACCTATGATTTGTTTTATGTTCATAATCACGCTTTGTGTTTTGTTTTTGGCCGTTATATTTAGGGACGTTTATCCTCATATTTAATTAACAATTTAGGGTGTCATCATTCATAATAACCACTACCGAATTATATATTGTTTAAACAAGAGTGTGTTTTATGTTTTATTGTTCGGATACCTTCGTCTTAACCCTGAAAAGGCCGGGCTATTTGAGGTCTTCCTACGGCAGGGGGGGGGGGGGGTGCATTATGCCCCCCCCCCCCCCATCCCCTAAGATCTCGGCCGCGGGGAGGCCGATCGCCGTAAAAATGTGCACGCATGATAAGTGCAGTGTACAGAATACAATGGTAATTTTAAAAACATTTTAACAATTCATTAATTTGCATATTTATGCTAATTTATGGAAATAAGTCATGAAATTCATATTTTTACCCATAAATCATATATTCTTCATAATTAAACTGTGGTTTTCACTACATATATTATTTAGAGAGTATTTAGAATTAACATTGTCTAGTGGATTATTCAAGTTTACAACGTCAGCGCAATAAGTGAGTGAATGTCACTTTTCATTTGCGCTCATCACGTGTGTCACATCACATTAATGTTTTATTATCATTCACTCAGTGGACATATCCGATGACATAATTGAACGTGGCAACCAACCCTTTGTCAGTTTGTGCACATGTTTACACATTTAGTATATTCCTTTAAACATTGCACATTAGTTTTTATAATGTCAATTATCTTGCGATGTACTCGATAAATTGATTGATGATATTATTTTTAAACCCCTTTCCGCTGCTTATTTTAAAATATATATGCCACAGATATCAAGACTGAAGAATTACTATAAGGACTTTGCTCGCGAATAAACATGAGGTGCCTCTAATATTTACTTGTGCCGTATAGCGGCAAATTAGACAAGATAAACATACACAATTTATCAAAAGCTTATCAATTATCTATGTGGCTAAATGGTTAGAACACATGTACAGCAGTCTGCAGCAGGTGTGTTCAATTCACATAATCATATTTATTTGTTGTTCTCATGATCGTTTGCGTTATGTATTTCTGAATTTGTCCCCTGTTTCAATTTATGGTTGTTCTTTAGGTTTAGATGTAAATGGTTAGCTACAGTGTTGGTGTATATGGGTGTGTGTGTGTGTGTGTGTGTGTGTGTGTGTGTGTGGGTGTGTGTGTGTGCATGTGTGTGTGTGTGTGTGTGTGTGTGTGTGTGTGTGTGTGTGTGTGCATATTTTTGTAAATGGGGGGGGGGGCAATATCTTAACCGTGAAGCAAGTCTTTACAATATTTTGTTTTAAGGGGTTTCCAGATGATATTGTTGAACTTTAAATTATAATTGGATATCGACAATTCCAACATGTTTGTACATTCATCTTTTCAAAACCGAACCATTAAAAGAGAGGTCCATGATAATTCTACGACTACTACCCCCTGGACAATTACCCTTCGGAAAATCACACCCCCCCCCCCCCCCCCCCTCCTCCAAGACAATTTCCCCCGGGGGTAGTTGTCTTGGCGGGTAATAATTTGCTGGGAGGGAAGATGTCTTGGGGGGTAAATTGTCCTAGGGGGTAGTTGTCTTGGGGGGTAATTGTATTCGGGGTAACTTTTTGGGGGTTAATTTTCTTAGGGGTACTCGTCCAGGGGTAATTGTCTTAAAGGGTTACTCTTCCGGGTGGTGATTATCCAGGGGGGAGTAGTCCGGTGCATGAGTGTAATGGAACCGAGTATGTTCAACTCCTTTGTATTCAGTAAATTATTCAATCATTCTATTCAATATACTTCATATGCAAATTGGAAAAGATTTCATAATCAGTATAAACATAAATTATTAATACTATAAATCAACATTCTGCCACTAACATTTATTTATAAAGGGATCGAGTAAATACTTGACATGTACAAAACAATGGTAGATTTTAATTTCACACAAAATCAACCTGTTATTTTATGAAATAAGGGTTTCATAAAGAATTCAATATTTCTTTTCATGAAAATAAAGTGGCAATACTCACCGACAGCTCGAAAGGGTTTCAGATTACTTGAAGCCACCCATTGCAGTCACCAACAGCTCAATATTATTTGTCAAGCGGAGGGTTGCTACACCGCGGGTCGCCATATTGAACTAGGCTAGTTCGTGCGCACTTCAGAACGCCGATGTCAGGGGTTGTCACTTTGCCACAATGCCCGCGACTTTTGAAGACCGGAGCGGCTGCTTCTCTACGTTGCTCTGCGGGCTACTTGGGAACCACATCTACCAATCACAGAGCAGTTTATAGCGTACGGTTCCTGCACCACGGATCGTCATTATGAACTAGGCTTGTTTGTGCGCACTGCATAACACCGATGTAGTAAGTAGTACGCACCGTTCGCGGGTTGTTTATCGGTCGGCACCATGCACAGGACGTCTGTGTGTTGGCACAACGCATATCTGAGTAACGGAACCTACAAATGAAAACGAAGATGAGCAAGAGTGATTTTGGGGTTAAAGTTAGTGCAAACTTGGTCGAGAATTTAAAAACTAATGTTTGGACCAACATCTGTTTTACGTACTCAAAAGTTAATCTTCAAATTTGCACCCTTTTACGATACACTTTTGCACCCTTAGGGTCCAAAATGTACCTGAAGGGTGACTTCGTGTCTGCACCACATATGGTGCAAGTCAACAATCACCTTTTAGCACGTAAAGCACACGTCTGAATCCTAGGATCGAATTCGTCTTACTTATTTTTAGTATGCTGATAATGTTTATTCGAATGATATACTAATTAAATGTAATGTAACAAACTAGTTCCTTACTCCCATTATGTTAATGTACTTTATCCACGTTTCTCTATTTTGTATGTATAGCATTCCGACTGGGTTGGGGGTGGGGGGATGGAGGGTGGGGGGGGGGGGGGGGATACGACCAATCGTTGGCAGGTTCAACATGTTTAGATGGCTGATACCGATAGCAAGTGAACCTAATTACTGAATTCGCGGAGGGGGTGCGTATTCACCCAATACACCATATGACCCTCTATGGGCCTGCATTATATCTTATTATTAAAAACCAAAAAGTCGTGAATGTTGAAAACTCCAAATGAGTTACGTTTAATTTCACAAACTTAAAAGTAACCTTGAGTATTGGTAATTTATAAAGTGCCCCCAACAATAAATTGTAACGAATTTAATGGATTTCAATTCCATGAATGATCATCGATAAAAAAAAACATGGGAAATAATAATAATTGGAAATAACACTTGAGTTGTAACGGATCTGTTTAAATGATAACAGGGGTTCTACTTTGTTGTTTGTAATTGTGTATACTTTTCGAGCATGGTGAAGTTATAACTATTAGTTTGTACCGTAATCGTGCAGGTTTTGGTTACTAAAGTTAAGTTTGATCAATACTCACCGTTACCTTTAATGGATCACATTTTACAAATACATATGATTTAATGTAGTTATTTACTCAATAACCTCAGGTACTTTTAGAAACGTAAGTTCGATAATATAAACAACACAAACTTGTTACCTTTTCCAGCAATCCAACGACGAGGGAACTGCAAATTAAATATTGACGTGTCTTCATTAGTTCGGCGGTTGTGAATTGTGAGCATTATCAACCCTGCCTAACACAGATACGGAATGGTACACAGAAACACCCACAACCAGTGTCGTAGCGTGGTAGGACTGATCTATTTATTTGGGGGGGGGGGGGGTGCACGCGAATGATTTGGGGACACACCTAATGAATTGCTTGATTTGTATACATATTTCCCTGCCTAACACCTGCCTAACACAGATACGGAATGGTACACAGAAACACCCACAACCAGTGTCGTAGCGTGGTAGGACTGATCTATTTATTTGGGGGGGGGGGGGGGGGGGGGGGTGCACGCGAATGATTTGGGGACACACCTAATGAATTGCTTGATTTGTATACATATTTCCCCCTTATCGCGTGGAATTCAAAAAGGAGTTTTTACAAACCACTGTTTGACCATGGTTTACATCTATGGAATGCCTTTTGTAAACTGTTGGAGATGGAATGTAAACTTCTTACTTGTTACCAACGTTGATTTACAATTCACTTGTACATACGAGCAGTATTCATGGATGTAGACCATGTTAAGACCATGGTTTGTATATACAAACCTCCTTTGTGAATTTCACCAATTATGTGTGTATCGTTTTGGACGAGTTATAGGGGGCACGTGGCTCTTGCCCCCCCCCCCCCCACCCCCTCTCACTTATGGCTACGCCACTGCCCACGATCGTGTCAAAGTTTATCCATTATGTAGGCAACAACTGCAGTTATTTTCATGCAATTGTGTCTTTTTTCCCTCTAAAATATTGCACAAACAATAATACTGCTAACGTCATGGGCACTACGCGCATCGTTGAACTTACTGAAAATACATCCTCAATCACGACGCTAGCTAGTGCAAACACAATTGTGTACATATATGAATGCTGCTTTATTTGCTCCATATGCAGATTGCCTAGTTAATAATTCCCACATACCTCGTTATATTAGTATTACATGTACCAATAGAAGCATGTAACAGGTTTCGCTTTCCGAAATTCCCTTTCAACATGTAAATAGTAATACCTGTAGTTATTACATTTTAGTTAGTTAGTTTCATGAGTTAGCATGTTCGCTCACTGCTTGGTCATACGACATTCAATTCAGCGTGGAATTTCCACACATCACTCATTAGTCCACATATCAGATTATATAAATACACATGTTATCAACCTTTTATCATTTTGTATTTAATATCCACAAGGTAACTAGATCCTTTTAATAACCCTAAGAAGAAGCCCAAACCGCTGTGAAGTTCCCAGACGCATTGGAGTCTCATATAACCCCACTTTCGAGTTTTTTGGTCGAGAATAAACCTCCAGATGTACATCTAATGCCAAATGCTAGCAATACGAATGTATGAGAAGAATTACAGAGTAAAGACATGGGGACCAAATACCTGGTAGGAGCTAGGCATGCTCTATCAGATGGGCTTTGTTGACATATGCAAACATTAATGAATGGTTGATATAATATGCCTTTCAATGATCCAATATGTCTATTGAGGTGATGTTTGAACATTCCATGTTATATACAGGCTACATGTATATTCCCGTGTAAAGAGCGATAATGAAAAGTGATATTTGCTAACACATGTTAAACTCTGCATATAGACGTTCAAATTTAAACATTTCCATCATACATGTCTTTATAAGGAAAGATTCATTTGGAAAACCGAAACATGGTCCATGCAGTGCGTATACAACAAAATACGCGAGAATGTGTTGATAGTATCTAAACAAAGAAAGTAATCCCCCCTCAAAACAAATATTAATACATTCTTAATCAGAAGTTTAGCAATTATGTTTGAACAAAATATTCATGCAGTGATTATTGACATTTTTGGTGGAACTCAGATATATCCACTACATCATGGCTGAATGAGTACGGATTTAACACACAATGACAAAATTTCAACAGTCACAATAACTTGAGTACGTATGCAGATGATTGTTGTGATACAGAGAATTTGGTTGAATGCATTGATTATGGTTTGTGAATAAATTCTATTTAAAATTCGATCCATTTTGATTTCGAACCCAATGCTCAACGGAATGTGTGAATGGACAGCTATGGCAGCTGATAGACCATTTACATAATACATGGGTGTGATGGAAAGACACGTAATAACCTAACATGTTTAAATGCCATTTTCGCTATTATCTAGCTATCAATCATTACTATAAGTAGTCAACGAGGCACGTACACATACACGCAAAAACACACACACACATGCGCGCACACACACAGACACACACACACACACACACACACATACGACATTCGTGTATATATGCATAACTCAACGCTAAACAAAATAATTACAATGAACGTTAATTGTTAGATTGTAAATAGTTTACTGAAATTACGGTTTCAACTTTACTTGCACACACGCACACACCCACACACACAAACACACACGCATGTGTACATAATATAAACATTCGTGTATATATGCATAACCCAACGCAGAACTGAATACTAACAATGAACGTTTAGTGTAAGACTGTAAATAGGTTACTGAAATTACTGTTTCAACTTTACTTGCCATAATATTCATCATTCGAGATTTAAAAAAAATAAATAATAATAAAAAAACAATGCAAAACTAAACTATAGTTTGTTACTCTTATTTACACTACTAAACTATTTACTGTGCATCTGACAAAAATGTAAGTATCTACGTTTTGCCTCAGAGGGCGTTTTCAAAATATCGTAGTCTACGAGATTTATTAGAGAGGTGACATACATGTATTATACGTACGATCGCACAAGAGAAAGCTGCTATACGAGAAAAAACAGAACCTCAGTTTGAAGGAGAGGGTTATTGAAGGGATCTTGTAACATTGTTAGAATGGACACAACTTACTTTGAACTATAGCTGATCTCTCAGAACCTTGTTGTATACGTATTGCAAACAGAAGCATGGAACAGGTTTCAATTTTTTGAATTTCCCTTTCGTTCAAAATAACTTACGATTGAAGTGTTCGGATTTACAATTATTCACTGGAAAGTTATAACTGTGTATAAAGTCATTGTAATCAGTTAGCGAATATCACTTTGCAGTTTCGCATATAACCCGACCATATGAGATCCATTTTACATATATTTTCACAAAGTACATATTAGACACATCATATCTCAATGATACACATTTTATGAACCATTCATTACTGTTTGCACATTTCAATACATTTACCAGATCCTTTGGAGTTATTTTTGGGGCAACATCTTAGTTTTCTGAATATATTTACTAATAATATTCGTAATATAAGGCTAAAAATATACGTTTCATTCAAAGGCGCTTGCTTTGAAGTTCTGAATGTATGTATTTTCTGGTTCAATGGAAAAGACCTTTAAACGGGATCTAGAAACTTGTTTTACAAGTGCAGAAAAAATGCAAATTATTGAAATTATGTGATCTCATGTCGAATGAATGATGTGTGAAATTTGTATAGTAAATGAATGTCATATGATCGAGATATGGGCGCAAATGCAATCTGATATTCGCTAACACATTGCACTGACTTATGTATACAGCGTAATAATCCAGTAGGTAATTCTACATCTGAATACTTTCAATCATACATTTCTTTTTAATGGAAGAGATATTAGGAAAAAACGAAAGCTGTTCCATACTTCTTTTGGCAATACGAATACAATGGGGTATACGAAAACCGCTACAGGTCCAAGTAAAGGTTCGGGACAAATTATGTAGAACGATATATACTGTAGATCCCTATACAAAATAAACCAACAACTACTAGTATACATGGCATAAGAACGAATAGCTTCATAAGGACCACAACGGCTGATATTCAGCTGACTTTTAGCTTGCGCGGAAATGCAATTAATATATATAGATTTAAAGGAGGGGTGCAATCCCGGCTTTGATTCAGGTTTATAGCTTTAAATATGTGCCTTTATTGATATACCACACTCTTTTTTTCAAAGAAATCCTTAAGTTGGGAAAAAAAGGTAAATTTCATGCAACTTTTTTGCTTGATTACGCATCGGCGTTCCATGCTCCTAAAAAAAGTCATTTATAGCAGAGCGGAAATGTGCGCACGTGTCACCCGATTCATGACATCACATGCAGACCGCAACGCGGAGGAATGTGCATTGTTTACATGCAGAGCCTATGACTTGCTTGTAAAACAAACTCGTTTTTGCTCGTAAATTGAGGTTTTACTGAAAATGCTTAAGAATTGCTAAGAAATTAATTGTAGCAGGATGCAGCTACACATCTGAGTGTATATCGTCCCATGATATAAACCTGAACAAATGTTTGCAAATATTGAAACAAATGGAAATAATATCTCTGTGTCAACGTGAGTATTGTACTCAGCGTGTACGTCTATGACCGAGCTAAACTGCGATTGCCTGCAGGTGACGTCACAAAGATGACGTCATTTTTTGTTCGCCCGGGACTCAGTTTTTTTACGGGGGTTCCGAAAGAGAATTTACAAGTTGATTTTTTTATTTTACCGGGTTTTCCCACGAGGAAAATATGTTTGTATTAGTAATCTTCATGAAAATCTACCTTAGATACAGTAAAACCCAATTTTGAGGCAGTTTTCTTGTCACCATACCTTTAAACGGTTCGCTCATTGATTATAAATTGAGTCGAATTTGGTATGATTGTGAAGGTAATCTTGTACTTAACAAGCCTCGAGAAATTCAGATTTTTTGAATTTTTAAAAATATTTTTAAATCGAAATTGAAAATGAGAAAAATTCACCCTCCAAACCAGGCCCAAATTCACTCCGATCTCGCCGCTTAGGTCGATGACGTGTGACGAGGGGGTGAATTCTCTGCTATATCGCGGTATACATCAGTTTGTGTGCATTATTTTGTTTACAACGTCCATCGCTCGCTCGTTTTGCAACATCGGAAATGAAGAAACAAAAATCTAGAATTGCCCAATGTTAGTGTAAAAGTAGATATTTTACCGTATGAGTGGTTATTTTCCCAAAATTAGAGATTTGTTTGACAAATTGAGAGACGCAAATTGAACGTGCCTCGAAAAAAGAAATGCCCGTCAGTTGAATGATACGAACACGCACTAGAGTTTCAGCGGCACCGCTCCACGAGACACGCTGTGCTCTGCTATACCTAGCTAGCTGCACGCCAACTGCCATGACTGCCTTGTAAGTAATTGCACTTTTAAAATGCTCAGAAAAGGAACGAAAATGCAAGATTATTACGATCACACCTACTTTACGCGAGCTGAATTGAAGCGAGCTACATACACTGCACTAGCCGCTATTATATTGCATGCATTGTCGACGCGACCGCGCGCAGAGAGTATACGGCTCTGGTCCACCGCATACGCGCACGGTCGAGGCTCTCCATGTATCATGCATGCTGCCGGCGAGTATGATTCAACTCGCAGACTAGGTGATTTATTTACCTTTTTTTACTTTATCAGACACATTAATGAATAAAAGAATAACTTTACAACGAATATAAACTGTTGTTTTATTAGTTCAAACAGTTTAAACCACATAATTGTATAGAAAATAGTTTAAACAACCACGGAATCCCCGGTATAAAGGGGTATAAATCCGGTATATAATGTGGTAGAAACCGAGGCTTCTGATTGGATAACCCCTCGCTCTACGTCAGTACAACACATCCAGCTATCGGACCCCGCTCATAGCTGGATTGTGGTTTTGAGCAGCGTTTTTATTTTCATTTTTGTTTTAATTTTCGGATGTGCGAGTACTTGGAAAGTGATATTTTCATTTTCTGTATGATTTGAACTTTTTGGAAAGATGAAACTTGGCTTATGTTGCTTTTTCTTTGAATAAGCACTTTAAGAATACGAATGACGTTATTAAAGAGTTAGTTGAGTTCTGGTAAAGAGTGTACAGTTTTGGTAAAAACTGTAGCAACAATAAACTCATTGGACGGTTTTCGGTTTTTCAACTTTCCCTTTCGCTAAAAAGGTATGTAAAATTGAAATGTTCAGATGTTAAATCTTCCACAGGATCGTCAAAACCGTGTACAAAATTAGTGCAATGAGTTAGTGATTATCACTTTGCGTGTTTGCTCATAACTCGGTCATATAACGTCCATTATCTTTAGATATTCTCGCTACATCCAGCGGACATATCATATAACAACAATTTACATTGTATCAATCAATCATCACTTTTTGAACATGTCAACAAAGTTACTAAATCCCTTTAAAATCTAGTTTTGAAAAACAAGTGTCCAATATAATATATTTTCACAGCTGTTGTAATAAAGTCTTTATCCTGGTTAGGTAAATACAAATTTACACGCGGTAATCAATGACATCAATTTACATTTATATATAACAGCTAGAGACTAAACTACAACATTACAACATTATGTTGTTATGTAAACATACTCCAATTACACTTAAACAGTTCATTAGCACTTTGTTGGGTAAGATTGGTAGGCCGGGGGCGTTACGTCAATTATTATTAGTTATGCACCCCATTGTGCTATTTTTACCCGACTTTATGTGTGTAAGTATTTTTTAAAATTACGATATTAATTAATCCGCCTCTAAGAAAGATTTATAGAAAATTTTCCTTCCCCCACCCCTCCACCCACACAGGTACACTATTTATTTACGGTCAATATGCCTATATGTAATCCTATAAATGCAAACTTGTGTACATAATTTAACTTCGGGTTATTTTGTTCATGGATTTACAAACTCATCATATTTTATGGCTCTTAATAAGTGCATAGTACATGGTTCAATGGTTTTCATGAACTTCGTGCTAATATAGAAAAGTGAATGATGCCCTCTCTCGGCTTTGCGCATAACATGCCTTTATTTTCACTCCGGATTAACGATCTTTATATTTTTACGTACCGATGTTCTGCATATATTTCATATTAAAATATCCCTAGCAGTTTTGTTTATAGACAATCTTGATTACAATTAACAACGGGAATTCAAACAACATTGCATAATATACACACACACATACACACACACACACACACACAAACACACACGCTTCAAACATTACTCACTCAGTGGAAATCCGCTCACATTTTCTATTTTAAAAACAAAATAACAAATAATACCAAAAAGTAATTAAACCAGGCTGCAAAATCAAATTACATTCATTAAAGGGGTAGTTTAGTTTTGGTAGAGAGGGCGCTGCACATCACAATTTTTTTGTGAGGTAATGAAAAAAACTGAGTGTCGAATTTGAGAGAACATGCAATTTTAATGGCAGAATAAACTTTATTTGGTCAAAACCGACCCAGAAACGGCTGAAATGTCAATAAATATATCTGATATTATAATTATTTGGGGCCCAAATAATTCGATGATTTTTTGAAAAAAAATTAAAAATGCTTGCACTTTTTCAAAAAAATTCAAAAGCGTTTCTTAAATAGTTGTTGATGATCTCTCTATCTAATCATTATATCAATTAAGCATCTCACGCATAATTTTGTATAAAAAAATAGTTGAAACCAATGCCTTTTTAAAAAGCGCCCTCTTGTGTTTAAATGGCTCTTTTCGAATGATAACGGGCTCTTTACTTAGTCGATTGTAATTTTGTTTACCTTTCGAGCATGATGGAGTTATAACTATTAGTTTATAATGTTACTGTGACGGTTTTGGCTGCTTAAGTTCAGCCTTGCCAAAAATAAAACTATCCCTTTAATCTTACGGTGGATAACGATAAATCTTAATTAATGTTAATTGTAGCTGCTCCCAGTTAAAAACAAAATCATATCCTTCCAATTTTTAATGACTATTTTGTTTTCCGCATCCCTAAACGTAAATTAATTTTTGTTTCTTCAAAGTTGTTAATACCCCCTTATCGTGACACAAATATAATATGTGTGCTGTTGGAAGACATATGACATGGGTTTAGACTCATGTTACAGCTTACTGCCAATAGTAGCATTCATCGAAATATGTGTCCGCCTCAAACACTTTCGGTTAATTGTCGGAAATATCAAAATTGAGATTTTTTATGTTTTTAATTCTCTAGGATTTCAGCTTTAAAATGATGTATAACTTGATACATATAAGTTTGTTGAAGGCCAGAAAAATGCAATAGCCTCGCTATTTGTTAAACAACAGAGAAAATCGCTTCTAAAGTTTTGCATCATACAGAAAAGCATTCTCACACATCGAGCAAAATCATTATGTATGCTATAAAAAATTCGAATTATGACCTGCAATTTTCAGAGAATATAGATGAAATATGTAAGTATAAAATCCCATAAAGTTGAAATTTTCACCCAGAGACAGTTTTGTATGATGTTGAGGCTCTATGTACTAAAGATCCACATCGACTTATGACCGAAAGTGTGGTGCTTGGGCTCATATACATGTTATCACATTAAAAGTAGTTGTTAGTGAAAATCGTACCAATTACGAGCAAATGGAATATTTATGGACAACTTTTAATTGTGTTTATGTTATAAGAATATGATAAAGGTTCAATTATCATGTGTATTACAAACATATATTACAGTTGTTAATCATCCTGATCAAATAATCATAATTATACAGCTTGCACCATTATACGATACAAAATTGCATATTGGTATAGATTATTATTACATCTAAATTCTGCTTGACATAATATGCCTAAAAGACACTGGCCTGGATTCATAAAGGAGGTTTGTACCATCTTTTACATCTATGGGGTGATGCTCGTAGGCAAGTAAAACAGTTTTTAATATCTAATGATATGAGTGAAGGCTTGCTAACCAGCATTTTCAACATCTGAGAACACAAACATGTATTTGGTGCATTTAGAAAATGTGTGCCATCTGCGTTGTTAACAAGCTACCCAGCTAGCCACCTGACGTCGTGCCAACGTTGGGCCGATGTCATTTTCGTTGTAAGGGGACGTTGGGCCAACATGCGACATGCGACGTCACCGAGACGTTAAAATGTCCGCCAGCCCAACATCAGCTTGGTGTCTTTTTGTTAATGCTGGCCCAATGTCATTTAGCGATTTCGGCCCAACATCAAGTATTAACAATGGCCCAATGTCAGTTCTAACGTAGGCCCAACATCGATTCCTGACGTTGAGAGAACATCAAGTTTTGACGTCGGCCCGACGTTAAAATGTCCGCCAGCCCAATATTGTCCCAACATCATTTTGTGATGTCGGGCAAATGTCTATTTCCGACAATGGCCCAACACCGAATCATGACATAGGACAGATATCAAATTCTGATGTGGGCTCGACGTTAAAATGTCCGCCAGACCAACATCGTCACTACGTCATTTTGTGATATTGGCATAACGTCAATTTTCGACAAGGGCCCAACATCAACTCATGACATTGGACCAACATAACATTATGATGTCGGCTCGAGGTTAAAATGTCCGCTAGCCCAACATTGTCACGACATCATTCTGTGATGTTGGCCCAACGTCAATTTCCGCCAATGGCCCAATATCAAATCCTGAAGTTGGTCCAACATCAAATTCTGACGTTGGCCCGACATTAAAATGTCCGCCAGCCCGACATTAGCCCAACGTTATTTTTTATTGTTGGCCCAACATCAAATCTTGACGTTTGCCCAACATCAAATCTTGACGTTCGCCCGACGTTTGAATGTCCACTAACCCAACATTGGCCCAACGTCATTTTCTGATGCTGGACCAAGATCACAATTTGACAATGGCCCAATGTCAAATGGCCAACGTAGGACCAACATCAAAAACGTAAAAAGAAATGTGAAGACATGCATAGATTCCACGTTTGGTCCATGTACTTTGTTTAACATTTACACACATTCATAAATCATAATTCTATTCATATCCTATTCCTACACCTATTGCCTAATCCTAACCTATCATCCTATCGTCCTACAAACACAGGTCGCAATCGGTATAATATATATACACCTCTTCTTAGCATGTATGTTTTGTAATGGTTAGTAATTTCAGAGCGTTGAATCTGAAATAATCCAACTTCAAATCATATTCATAACACTATTTACATGTGTAATTTATATTCTTATATATTTTTATAAATTATATACTGCAGCAAGGACATGACAAAAGTATATTTTTTAATATAAATGATTCCAAAAATCGAAAATTTTCATTTCACTTACGATCGCTTATAATCGATCATGAATTGCCCGATAGCAATACTTTTTATTCTTTACTTTTGAATTACTAATGTTTGTAATCGATTAAACGAAATTCAATTCATTATAGATTCTCAAAGCAAGTTAACAAAAAATATTATAAGTACCCAGCTAGCTAACTGACATCGGACCGGTGTCGGCAGGTCGTCGGCAAGATCGTGGTCGGCAAACAGACGTCGCGCCAACATTTCGCCAACGTCGAATTTAAGTTTGAGGTTTTGGAAATTAAATAAGTCGGAAAATGGTTGTAGTTGAATGTCGTGCCGATGTCATTAAGCTGACGAAAAAATACGTCTCAAATAAAACGTCGCGCTAAAATCGCACCAATGCCGAAACTGAGCTCGATAGAGTGTTGTAATATTAAAGGAGGGGGGTAATCCCGGCTTTGATTCAGGTTTATAGCTTTAAATATGTGCCTTTATTGATATACCACACTCTTTTTTTCAAAGAAATCCTTAAGTTGGGAAAAAAGGTAAATTTCATGCAACTTTTTTGCTTTATTACGCATCGGCGTTCCATGCTCCTAAAAAGAGTCATTTATAGCAGAGCGGGAATGTGCGCACGTGTCACCCGATTCATGACATCACATGCAGACCGCAACGCGGAGGAATGTGCATTGTTTACATGCAGAGCCTATGACTTGCTTGTAAAACAAACTCGTTTTTGCTTGTAAATTGAGGTTTTACTGAAAATGCTTAAGAATTGCTAATAAATGAATTGTAGCAGGATGCAGCTACACATCTGAGTGTATATCGTCCATGATATAAACCTGAACAAATGTTTGCAAATATTGAAACAAATGGAAATAATATCTCTGTGTCAACGTGAGTATTGCACTCAGCGTGTACGTCTATGACCGAGCTAAACTGCGATTGCCTGCAGGTGACGTCACAAAGATGACGTCATTTTTTGTTCGCCCGGGACTCAGTTTTTTTACGGGGGTTCCGAAAGTGAATTTACAAGTTGATTTTTTTATTTTACCGGGTTTTTCCACGAGGAAAATATGTTTGTATTAGTAATCTTCATGAAAATCTACCTTAGATACAGTAAAACCCAATTTTGAGGCAGTTTTCTTGTCACCATACCTTTAATGTTGGGCCGATGTCAATAAACCAACATGAATATGACGTTGGGCCAATGTTGTACCGAAGTCGGAATATATCATTTTAAGAGGTGTCGGACGGATGTTATTAATTGGACATCAATATGACATCACAAATATGACGTCAAGCCGATATCGCGCCGATGTCAGAATTGGCAGCAATGACACAAGTCGGCAAATAGTCATGAAATCGATGTTCAGCCGATGTCAATATTCTGACATCAATATGTCATCTCCATTATGACGTCGGGATAATTTCGCGCCGATGTTGGAACTGGTAGCAATTAAAGAGGTCGGTAAATGGTTGTAACATTGATGTCGGACCAATGTTTTTTTTATTGTACATCCATATGACATCTCAATTATGACGCCAAAGCGATATCCTGCCGAAGTCATAAATGGCACCAATGTAACTAATCATTAAATAGTCATTAAATGGATGTTGTGCCCATGTCAATAATTCGACATGAATATGACATCTCAAATATAAAATCGGCCTTCTATCGCCCCGATGTTGGAACTGGTAGTAATTTAAGAGGTCGGTAAAACGTTGTGAAATTTATGTTGGGCCAATGTTATTAATTAAACATAAATATGACAACTCAAATACAACTTTGGGCCTATACCACACAGATGTCGGAATTTATAGCAATTTTAAAGGTCGGTGAAAGGTTGTTAAATAGATGTCGGGCGGATGTCATTACTCCTACATAAATATGACATCTCTATTAAGACGTCAGTCAGTCCGATATTGTGATGATGTTGGATCTGGTAGCAATTTAAGAGGTCGGTACATGGTTGTGAAATTGATGTCGGGCCAATGTTTTTAATTGGACCTCAATATGATATCTCAATTATATCGTCACACCGATATCTTGCCGATGTCAGAATTGGCAGCAATAAAACAAGTAGGCAAATGGTCATCAAATCGATGTTGCGCCCATGTCAATAATGCGACATAAATATATGAGACCCCAGATTTGATGTCGGTCCGATATTGTGCCGATGTTAGAACTTGTTAGCAATTTAATAGTTCTGTAAATGGTGTTTAGTTTGATGTCAGCCCGATGTAATTTATTAGACATCTATACTATGACGGCAAACATATATTCCGTCCAAGACAGAACCTTCAGCAACGGAACAAGTCGGCAAATGGTAAAATTAATGTCCTGCCATTAATCTGTCATAAGTATGACATCTAAAATATGGCGTCGGTTCGACAGTGTGCCGATGATAGAGCTCTAGCAAATTAAGAGGTCGTTATAATAAATGGTTGTTAATTTGATGTCGGGCCGATGTAATTAATTAGACATCTGAAATATGACGTCTAACCGATATCCTGTCGATGTCAAAACCGTTATCAATGGAACAAGTCGGCAAATGTTCATTAAATTAATGTCGTGCCCATGTCATTAATCCGACATGAATAAGAGATCTCAAATATGACGTCGGGCTAATATCGCGCCGATGTTGGAACTGGTAGCAAATTAAGAGGTTGGTCAAAGATTGTAAAATTGATGTTGTGATTATGTTATTAAATATACATAAATATGACAGCTCAAATATGACGTTGGGTCAATGTTGTACCGATGTCGGAACTGGCGACCATTTTGCCGGCTTGTTTCATGCTGCCAGTTCTGACATCGGCATGATATCTCTATGGCGTCATCAATGAGATGTCATATTCATGTCTAATCACTGACGTCGCCACAACATCAATTTAATGAACATTTGCCGAGTTGTGTCATTGCTGCAAGTTCTTACATCGGCTTGACATCATATTAAAGAGGTCACATTGATGTCTAATTAATAACATTGGACCGACATTCTACTACCATTTACTGACCTCGTAAATTGCCATCATTTCCGACATCGGCGCGATATTAGCACGACGTCACATTGCACATGTCATATTCATGTCGGATTATTGACATCGGCTCAACATCAACTTAATGACTATAAGCCGAGTTGATTCATTGTTGCCCATTCTGACATCGGCAGGATTTCGGTTCGACGTCAGAATTGATATTTCATATGTTTGTCTCCTTAATAACCCGACATCAATTTCACAACCATTTACCGACCTCTCTAATTGCTACCAGTTCCAACATCGGCGCGAAATTAGCCCGACGTCATTTATGAGATGTCATATTCATGTAGGACTATTGACATCGGCGCAACATCAATTTTATGACCATTTGTCATATTTATGACGGATTAATGACAGGACATTAATTTTGCCATTTGCCGACTTGTTCCGTTGCTGAAGGTTCTATGTTTGCCGTCATAGTACAGATGTCTAATAAATTACATCGGGGTGACATCAAACTAAACACCATTTACAGAACTCTTAAATTGCTAACAAGTTCTAAATTCGGCACAATATCGGACCGACATCATAGTTGGGGTCTCATATTTATATCGGAGTAATGACATTGGCCCGACATAAATTTTATGTTGGAGTATTGACATTGGTGCAACATTGATTCGATGACCATTTGCCGACTTGTTTTATTGCTGCTAATTCTGACATCGGCAGGATATCGGTGTGACGTCATAATTGAAATGTCATATTGAGGTTAAATTAATAACATTGGGCTAATGTCGGAGTGGCGGACAATTAAATGTCGGGCCAACGTCAGAATTTGATGTTGGCCCTTTGTTGGGTAACTGACATTGGGCCAGTGCCAACAATTAATGGTAAGCCAACATCACAAAATGACATTGGGCCAATGTTGGGCTGGCGGACATTTTAACGTCGAGCCCACATCAGAATTGTATATATCTCTCCTGTCAGGATTCGGTGTTGGGCCATTGTCGGAAATTGACATTGGCTTAACATCACAGAATGATGTTGTGACAATGTTTGGCTAGCGGACATTTTAACCTCGAGCCCACATCATAATGTTATGTTGGGCCAATGTCATGAGTTGATGTTGGGCCATTGTCAGAAATTGACGTTAGGCCAATATCACAAAATGACGTGGTTACGATGTTGGGCTGGCGGACATTTTAACGTCGGGCCAACGTCAGAATTTGATGCTCTCTCAACGTCAGGAATCGACGTTGGGCATACGTTAGAACTGACATTGGGCCATTGTCAATAATTGATGTTGGGTCGAAATCGCAAAATGACGTTGGGTCAGCATTAAAACAAAAAACCGCCGCGCTGATGTTGGGCTGGCGGACATTTTTACGTCGCATGTTTAATGTAGACCCAACGTCCTCTTACAACGAATTTTACATCGGCCCAACGTTGTCACAATGTCAGGTGGCTAACAGGGTTATTCCGTTGTGCTTCCTACGAATTAAGGGAAAGTGAGTATATAGGTATTGGTAAAAGTGCCTGATTAACAGACAAATGTCAACTTTTTGTCAAACTTTGAATCCCTCCCACACGAGTTCGTGATACGTACATCATGCATACATAATTAGTCGTCATTTATGAGATGTCATATTCATATCGGACAATTGACATTGGCGCAACATCAGTTTTATGACCATTTGCCGACTTGTTTCATAGCTGCCAGAGGCTGACATCGGCAGGATATCGATATGGCGTCATCATGGAGATGTCATATTTATGTCTAATCATTGACCTCGGCACAACATCAAGTTTACAACCATTTACCAACCTCCTAAATTGCTATCAGTTCCAACATCGGCGCGATATTGGCCCGACGTTATTCATGAGATGTCATATTCATGTTAGACTATTGACATCAACGCAACATCAATTTTATGACCATTTGCCGAGTTCTTTCATTGCTGAATGTTCTAACGTCGGCGGGATATCGGTCTGACATCATATTGTAGATATCATATTGATGTCCAATTAATAACATTGTCCCGACATTACTTTCACAACCATTTACCGATCTCTTAAATTGATACCAGTTCCAACATCGGCGCGATATTAGCCCGACCTCATTTATGAGATGTCATATTTATGTCGAACTATTGACATTGGCGCAACATCAATTTTATGACCATTTGCCGACTTGTTTCATAGCTGCCAGAGGCTGACATCGGCAGGGTATCGCTATGGCGACATCATTGAGATGTCATATTCATGTCTAATCGATTTTTATTGGGCCATTGGCGGAAATTGACGTTGGGCCAACATCACAGAACGATGTCGTGACAATGTTGGGCTAGCGGATATTTTAACCTCGAGCCGACATCATAATGTTATGTTGATCCAATGTCATGAGATGATGTTGGGCCATTGTCGGAAATTGACGTTATGCCAATATATCACAAAAATGACGTCGTGACGATGTTGGGCTGGCGGACATTTTAACCTCGAGCCAACCGCGATAAGCCGACATCCGGCCAACAACTTATGACATCGGCACGACGTCAGGTGGCTAGCTGGGTAGGAGTTTACATGACAGTTTGTATAAACCTCCTTTTAGAATCTGGGCCTATGTATGCACATCACATGTTTATGATTCATTAGTCTAGTCGGAATGGGGGGTTCCCATGCACCCAAAAGATATATTTTTTTAACTTACATTTTTGTAAACCTGAATGTGTCTAGTTAAAGAATTTTGATGTTACCAAGACCAAATCGTGTCCCATGGGTGTGTTTGGCGGCCATCTTTGACACCATGTTGGAGTTCAATGGAAAAAAGTGTAACTAACTCAAATGTTGAATAACGGGCCATAACAAGAACATTGAACATGTATTTAGGGATAGTTGGCAACGAGGGATTATTTTTAAATAAAATTACAATATTTAAACCAATTTGAATACGTAATTTAGCGATGATCGTGGTGGCCATCTTGAATTTTTACAAAAAAATACGATTTTCTAATATATCTCTTGGAATATATCTAATAAACAGACTAATAGACATGATTGTTCATAAAATGCATCATGGAATATTTGATCAATATGTTCTAGTTCATAATTCAATCATATAAATTCAAACAGGAGGTATTGGCCGCCATTTTGTGCCACTCTTGGCCACCATGTTGGATTTCATTGAAATACGTGTTAATTGCTTATGTTTTAATTAGGGTCATACAAAGACAAATTAACAGTTTGTATGTGGGTGAAATGGCAACGAGGGATTATTTAAAGTATAATTCTAATAATTCAATTAATTTGAATGCATAATTCGGCTGCCATCTTGGATTTTGGTGAAAAAAAAATAATTTGTATACATCTTTTGGGATTAAATGAAATAAACGGAAAATACAAAACAAATGAACATGCTTTTTGATAATTTGGCAACTAGGGATGATTACAAATGATAATTTAAGTTATTTGTATGCCTGCCATCTTGGCAGCCATCTTGGATTTTAATGAAAATATGTATATGTACATACATTATCTTTCTAAATAAGTACCATGCATTCAAGTCCAATGATCACATTTTTTGTATGAGAGTTATTGATAGATATAGCATTGAAACATGATGTCAGAATTATAAAACCCCCAATTCGGGATTTGGTAGCCACCTTGGTGGCCATCTTTGATTTAACCGATCTCCAATCATCTGCTTTAGCAGAGCATGGCAGACTTTTGCCATGCCTTGAAATACATCAGACATGTGAATTGCCTGAACATGCTGAAGGTGGACTGAGTGAAGTCAGATCCCTCCGGAAATTTGGAACCGACCGTAAATATGTACTGGGCCAAGAGCCGAGAGTGTATCCACATTCAGCTAAAGCTTTACCTTCAGCGAAAGTGTCATATACTTCTCTAGTACAAATGAGGTGTCCAATAGCTGATAGACGCGTGAGGACTGGTGAGAACCAGTTGGCAGCTGTTTGGATGTCAACGATTGCATGATCAGCGACCAAAATGCAGAAACGCCTCTAGTATCTTGGGAACATATTGGTTGGTCAATGACTTCACCACATGTCACACGAATGGTCTTAGCAATCCATTTTTATAAGGATGTCCGAAAATCACATGAAACATCACATGATTTCTAACTCCTAGGTCTGCCTATCAATTCAGAGGACTCTAAGAACAATGGATCATTGGTGTAATGCTTTTTCTGTGGGCAGAACAAAGCATCATTAGTGATCTTCATCGTCCAAGACACTAATAATTCACTGTCGAGAGACCCCAAAGGGGAGTACATCCAGGACGGCATCAACGTCTGGTAAAATTCAAGGCTGAATCCTACACAAATGTGACAAAAAGAACACATTCCTATCCCTGGAATAAAGTTAGAAAAAATCACTGCGGAGCCATCTGGGAACAAGATCCTGCTTTTACGTGGGCGGTTATTGTGACCTATCAGACCATTGGAACGACCCTTCAAGATGAGAGAAGACGAACTGGTCGACTGATCATGCTGACAGTGGCCATGAGTGACCAAGATTAACGATCTTTTGGACAAGCATAGCTCTCTTCAAGCAAATGGTCTAGAATTGGATGCATTAAGATAAGATCAGGTTCAATGAGATCTCAGTGACATATGTTGAACCAAAAGACTCCAACTATGATTGATTCGGCACATGAAACACAACTACGGGATCACATGCAAGGGGCGGAAGACTGACAGTTATCTAGTGTTCTTCAATCAACATGTCTTGAATGTATTTTAGGAAAGTTGAATGTACATGTTTTATTTTGGTTCAGTTTCAGGAAATCACTGTCCATCCGACATCCACATCTGCATCGCAGTCAAACAGTCCTAGATCTTCTGGCATGCAGCAAGGTCTGACACGCCATGGCTTGAAGGCAACTTAGAGTGGAGTATCGTCTAAGTAGAGATGATATCCCCCGTCGTGATGCTTTGCAATGTCCCTAGGTTAAGTGTGAATGGTGAATTGAATAGGTCCAGGGACGGACCCATGATGGAACGTAACAACCCAAGTTCCGTTTTCCGATGTAGAGTGCTGCTAGGGCCGCGATAGATTGGAATTTGATCTAGATTTCTGGCATATTTCCCCTTGTTTTTGTGTATGTTTCATGTTCCGAATCAATAATGGTGGTCTTTTAGTTCAACATCTGTAACTCAGGTCTCATTGAACCTGATTTCATCTTAATGAATCCTTGTGGCCATTGTAAAACCATTTGATTGAAAAGAGGGCCCGTGTGGAATAGCGGCAGTCTTGGCCACTCATGGCCACTGCCAGCATGATCAGTCGAACGGTCTGTCTTACACCTCTTCTTCTTCTTCTTCTTCTTCTTCTTCTTGATACTGGAAACAAACTCCGCATGATCTGATGATGCGGATATACAGTTGCAGGTTACCTCTCATCTCACGATAACCGCCAATGTAGAATCAGGATTTTATTCACAGATGGCTTCGCAGTGTCTTCTTCTAACTTGATTCCAGGGTTATGAGTGTGTAATTTTTGTCATTTTTGTGTACGTTTCAGCCTGTGCTCCTCTTTTGAGTCTCGCGTCAGTATCAATGAGTCATTGTCATTTAGACCGTCTCCATTGATAGGAAGGCCTAGGAGTTAGAAATCATGTGATGTTTCATAACATGTGCTTTTTAGATATCTTTTTACAATGGATTGTTAACATGGTTAAGGCCATTGGTGTGGCAGGTGGTGATGGAGTCACTGCCAGTCCGGTACGGCCCCATGAGAGGTGTTTCTGCATCATGGTCGCTGATGTGCAATCATTGACATTCAAACAGATGCGAACAGGTCCTCACCTTACGCGTTGATAAGGTATTACATCAGCGACCTTGTGGATTCAATTTTTCTTCTCTTGCTGAGGTGGCTTAGGAGTGTCATCTACATAATTATCCCAGGCTCTTGCACACCTTGCTGGCTTGGTGCGGGTCAGTGCATATGCATTTGTGATACAGGGGTTATACGTACATGTACGTTTTGAATCCTGGCATGGATTAGATGACTCCCTGGAAGTCATTATCCATGAGGATACAATAATGACAAACTACAAATAGCAACATAATGACAACCTTGCATGAATCAAAATGAAGTAAACAGCACAGGTGGGAGCATGCTACAGGTGGTGAAACCCAACTGTGATGCCACCAGCCGTTATTGGACACCTCCTTCGTACAAGAGAAGTATGGCACTATCGCTGAAGGTAAAGCTTTAAATGAATGTGGATACACTCTGGGCTCTTGGCCCAGTATACATTTATGGTCGGTTCCAAATTTCCAGAGGGATCTGACTTCACTCAGCCCATCTTCAACCAATTCACATGTCCGATGTATTTCAAGGCAAGGCAAAATGCTGCCAATGCTCTGCTTAAGCAGATGATTGGAGATCGGTTAAGTCAAAGATGGCCGCCAAAGTGCCTACCAAAACCCATATGTGGGGTTGTATATTCTGAGATCATGAATAAACTATCATACAGAAAATGTGATTGTTTGACTTGAATTTACGGTACTTATTTAGAAAGATAATTTATTTCCCGTACATATAGATTTTTTCATTAAAATCCAAGATGGCTGCCAAGATGGCAGGCATGCAAATAACTTAAATTATATTTTGTAATCATCCCTAGTTGCGAAATTATCAAAAACCATGTTTATTTGTTTTTTATTTTCTGTTTATTTCATTTATCTTACAAGATATATGAAAATATTTGTTTTTTCAACAAAATCCAAGATGGCTGCCAAATTATGCATTCAAATTAGTTGAATCATTAGAATTATACTTGAAACTAATCCCTCCTTACCATTTCACAGGTATAAAATATGTTAATATATCTTTATATGACCCTACTTCAGACATAAGCAATTTATATGTATTTCAATGAAATCCAACATGGTGGCCAAGAGTGGCACAAAATGGCGGCCAAGACCCCCTGTTTGAATTCATATGATTGAATTACGAACAAGAATATATTGATGAAATATTCCATGATGCATTTCATGAACAGTCATGTTTATTGGTCTTTTTAGTAGGTATATTCCAAAAGATGTATTTGAAAATCGTCTTTTTTTGTCAAAATCCAAGATGGCCACCACGATGATCGCCAAATTACGTTATCAAATTAGTTTAATTACTGATATATTATCTGTAAGTAATCCCACGTTGCCAACCAAACCCTAAATACATGTTCAATTTTCTTTTCATGTCCCGTTATTCAACATTTAGGTAAGTTACACTTTTTCCCATTGAAATCCAACATGGTGTCCAAGATGGCCGCCAAACACACCCATGGGACACGATTTGGTCTTGGTAATATCAAAATTCTTTAACTAGACACATTCAGGTTTACAAAAATGTATGTTAAAAAAATATATCTTTTGGGTGCATGGGACCCCCCTGTTCCTCCCCTACTACATCTACAGCATTATGTGCTTACTATTCAACTTTTGATATGAACATTCTTGTGTGTTATCCACTAAAAAATACAAAATAATTGTTTACAAAATATGAAAAAAAGCATTTAACAATGTTACTGTTCATACTTAGGAGATTTGGATGTATGCACATGGCATAAATGTACTCGCCAGAGAGGGCGTAACATGCACTTAGTAGTGACAACTACAGTACATGTACATAACACTCTATATACTCGTAGAAATAATAGTACCAAATACAAGCAAATGCAATCGTCATGGTACATTTTGTATTGTGTTTATGTTATAAGAATAGGATAACGTTTAATTGATATGACAATATAAAACATATATTACAAAACGCTATAACAGATTTTTGAAACATCTTGATGAATTAATAATAATACATAGTGTTATATCATACACGACTATAAAAAAAAAATAATTGTATGTACACGACACAATAAAACAAATCCGCGTAGCATGTTTAAGTTTCATATACAGTTACATGTGATTACTATACATCGCAAAGTATGCATTCAAATGATTGAAATAAAAACAACTCCGGTTCGAACAAAACAAACTTATGAAACTAAATCGGAAGATACGTTGGCCTACATAATAACTTTGTGATATTACCGATGATTAAGTAATTGCATTATCAAAATACAATACTCAAATTAGACAGTCAAACACGCTTTAGCAACCGCATGTATAACATATGCAATAAAGACAACTAATCTAGCATAGTACCTTGGAATCAGTTTTCATTTTAACATATGAACATGCCTGAGTTATGTGTCATGCACTCAATGCAAATATTTGTTTACAAATAATATGTACAAAAAAGCATTCATAACGTTAAGTAACAAAGGAAATACAATACAATATATGTATTTTAAATTCTATAAACACGGTTAAGAGACACCAATGAGTTATATAACAATAGACCATGGCATTGTAAACACAGTCAGGAAATCTGAAGTGGCGCATGTCAAATAATGAAATGGTAGTGATTTATTTAGAACACTTCAATCGAAAATAAGATATCCGTGGAACTTCTGTATGCTAATCATGTAAGGCAAAGTTAGAAATGAATTGTTATTATATATAATCACAAAATGACATTATTACAAAGCAATATACTTCAATTATATACAAAAAACGGTTCAAGCGACCACTTCGATTATTAAGGTAACAACTCCTGCGTTAGTAGATACTTTATTGGGTAGCAATAGATCCTATTTATACAACCAATCCCCAATTGCAGTTGTAAATTGCTGACTTTATATTGACTGGCTGCCTATACGAAACTGCCTTTAGATGATTGTGGGCAATGTATAATTTGTATATGAAATAAACATACAAACTTAATCATAACACCCAAACTCTTCATTTGGTGTTTCAATATACATTTCTTTGCCAACAAATTAATGCGACAATTATATAAAGGGAAATAGTCAATAGTTTGGACATGGTCAGAATGTATGTGAAGTAATACTATGACATGTCATTCTTTGCAATACCTTCTTTACTGCTACAGCGCTGATATTCCATGTACAGTATTTCGCGCTATTCGAATACAATATTTCCGTGATAGGCTCTAAACACATTAGTTAAAATCAATAAATATTTATATCATTTACACAAAATACAAAATCAAATGCATGTGAAATCAATACAAAAATAACACAACTACATGTACAAGCTATACGACATAATGTTGTAAGGCAATGTAAAATCGAACAAAATGTTAACAGTAAAACCAAGCGTTTTAGACAAAATAGGATATGGACAGGGAGCATACATAAATATTATACAAAATAGCGTTAAGTTGTTAAACAGGTGTGACTTATGTATAACATGATTCTGATTACTTAGAGAAGTTTGAACATTTGATTCAGACCGGCAGATCGCCTGCAGAAAATGTATTGTAGTCATAATTTGTATTAGTATCAATTTAAAAAATACTAGCATCTAGCCGGAAAGGATCAGTGTAAACATTGACACAAACAATATAGATATAACATTTGTATAGCCCGGTTAATACATACACGTTAATAAGAATATAAGCACACACAAACCAATAAACAAGGCATTTAAACAAAAAATAATGAATACAATATATAAAAGGCTATTCTATATTACATGAATGTGAATCTAAAATCAAAATTATTAACAGTTAATGTGATCCAGGTAACGTGTCTAACTCCATGAAAAATACTTGGAGCTTCCTCGTTTCTCTTCTGCCGTATGTTGCTTAGCTTATGGTAAGAGAATAATAAAATAGGTTTCGATTTTTTCAAATGTCCATTTAGTATGAAGATAATTTTCATTGAAAATCATTATTTCAAAAGCGTTAGCTAACGGTTTTGATAGAAAGTACAATTGTCGTAGGTGAATACGTCCAGCCAGCGTGCGTGGGAAATTTTCCCGACCCACTGAACTTTGAGCCGAGCGTGCGGAAATTCAGTGAATTCCGTACCGTCTGTATACACGGATGCGGAATTGCGGATATCGTCAAGATCAAACGGATGATAATTACTGCGACAAATCTACAACAGACCATCAGTATTAAGTGATAAAATATAAACTCAATATTCGTTTTTTTCACTAAGTAAACAGTGTTCGTTTTTCTTCAAACTTTCACACATCTTTTAATTGTATTATTACAATGATATTGACTTAGGATTGAAGTCTCAAATGTCTCTTTCGGCAGAATTTTACACTTTACAGGAATACCTTTAACCTTATAACATATGTAGAGTTATCTAAATATACCAGAACATCATAATTATTTGTATAAAACCTTTGCTCACCATAAAGTTCACACATACAACAATATATTCCCGTAGTAAACTGGTTAGTACATGGCGTTGCCTATTACAGATTTACGATTCGTAATCACCCCCATATATGGGCAGTTTTTGACACTAACCAAAATGCAAACGGGCCTTGAAATAGCAAGACAATCCATGTGTTTGTACGCCTCACAACACCAATTGTCAATACTCCAAACACGCAAAGATAAACAAGTTAATGAAATGAAAAGTCACATTGGAATGAATAAACAATTAATACTTATAAAATACAAGCAGCGAGCCGGAAAGGATCAGTTTACACATAAATACATACAATATAGATATTACATATTAATCCGTTTATATTCTCACAACTGATACGACTTGATCAAATCACAATCCCGGTTAATACATACAGGTTACTAAGAGTGCAAGCACACACAAAATTACAAAAAAACAATGCTTTTCAATACAAATTAATACAATATAATTTCACAATAATGAACAACAGTTCACCCTATAGAATATGTAGAGTTATCTGAATATGCCAAAACATCATAATTATTCATATAAGCCATTTGCTCAGGAGATATTACACTCGCCATACATTTCACACATACAAGAACAGATTTCCGTAGTAAAAGTGTTAGTACATGGCATTGTTTATTACAGACTTAAGATTCGTAATCACCACCAGATATGGGCAGTTTTTGACACTGAACAAAATGCAAAGGGGCATTGAAATTGCAAGCAAATCCATGTGTTTGTTCGCCTCAAAACACTAATGTTCAATACTCCGAATAATACTCCTGCCGTGAAAGGGGAACCCTTCACCTGCCCCAAACACGCAAAGATAAACAAGTTAATAACATGAAAAATCACATTGGAATGAATAAACAATTAATACTTATATAAAAAGTGTGGATATTTCCCCGATATACTGTATACTAGCAAAAGTTTAACATTATCATTTTCATCTGACGAAACACGTGATATGGAGTTCCACGATTGCAAATATTATATACATTGTACGTTCACCCCAAAATGAGATCTTAGTTAAGAAGAGTATACGTCGTTTGCTACAAAATTGTAACATTGCACCCATAGACTTGCATTATGCAATTCGTTGCTACTGACTACTGTAGTAGTATATGTATGCATGATTGTTGTTTATTTGCAGCAATATTGCACTAAACATGGTGATATATACAAAGGATTCCTGAGAAAAACAATAACATCTAACAAAGTATTGTCAATGTAATGTGAAAATTTGATAAAAACGATATTATACAGTCTAATGTAAAAACAAAACTCTCTACATTATATAAGAATATCAAACTGTTAAATTCATGTTTTGGGACTACTATCGCTTAGAGAACGAAATGCGGTAGTTGGTTTGAGTTCTGTTTTGATATGCACAGGGAATCTCGTAATTATATTTGACAATCAGCGTGTAAATGAATTAGTTATGACATATTAACAGATTAAGCAGGCGGTATTGACATATTAGACACATGGCGTGACATGCAGCATTGTAGCTGATACAAATGTTCGGATATAGTAGGTAAAAATAACCTTAGTTCTAACATTAATTTAAAGGGAAAGTTAAAGGGATAGTTGAGTTCTGGTAAAGACAGTACAGTTTTGGTCAAACTGAATTTAAGTAACCAAAACCTGCACCATTACATTACAAACTAATAGTTATATCTCTACCATGTTTGAAAGGAATTCCAAATCACAAACGACTGAGTAAAAAGCCTTTTATCCTTCAAACAGAGGCGCTCAAACTCAAGATGGCGCTCTCTAAAAACACATTGGTTAAAACCATTTAAAATAAAATATTGTTCATGTGAAGGTTCCTAAAAACAGTGATTAGAGATAATCAACAACTATTAAAAAACTTCTTTAGGACATTTTTGAAAAGAGGAAGCATTTTTAAAAATTTGTAACAGTTGGTTCAAAATTAGCTAATATTTGTGGGGCCCGACATTTATTACAAATGGTTACGTTTATGGATATATCAGCCGTTTCTGAACCGAATTTTATCAAAGAAAGTTTATTCTGTCACTAAAATATTATGCTCTTTCAGATTTTACACTCAGTTTTTCATTTTAAAATTATTTTGTGTAGCTCCCTCTCTACCAAAGCTCCACTATCCCTTTAAGTTCTTATTTAGAAGGCATTTCAATGAACGAATTTGTTGTGAGGTAATACAAGACTGAGTTTACTGTTTGGAAAATACGATATATGAAAGGCAGTTTCAACCTTGTTTGATGGAAATATCTTTAGACGCAAGTTATAATGTATTGATACGATTGGAATACATTTGAAAGCCCAACTTTAATTGCATAACAATGACAATTTATATACACCATACTCATTTTCTAATGGCTTTAATGACATTTCCTTTCAATTATTAGGTTATCCAAACATCACATTCGATTTTCTGTTATTATACACATTTGTAAAACTTGAGACATCTGAAAGGGTGCCCTCTCGCGCTAACGTTTTCTTTTAATGAAATTATCCCTGTGATTTATCCATTTATGTTTTCTACGAATCGAGCATGATCGTATAATAACATATTATTACAATATTTGCTTGTTATGATAACTTACAAGTTTTAGTCACTTAAACTATTGTTTACCAAAACTTAACTATCCTTTTAATCATTTATACGGCACGTATTGTGACCACTCGCGACACCATGCTTTAGAAACGCTATTAACATATGTGTATTGGCCCTGTCACAGATACACACTTCTTCAAATTATATTCAAATGTACCTTTGCCACTTTGCCATTTTTTTCTTCACACTAAATATACCAAACTTAAACATATTACATCAAATAGGATGAAGTACATATAGTAGTGATGACTAGTGGTGTATATTAAAACAATCTCACACAATTTAATGGGGTTTGTGGAAGGTGACGCTCTGCTAGAGCCCCTAATCTGACGGACTCTAAGATTCTCCGAAGTTCCACTTCCTGCTCTACTCCTTCACCTTGCGAAGCCCGCCATCTCTGCAGTAGTACTCTCGCAACATTTCCAACGACAGGCTGCTGAGCCAGGTCCGTGTCAACATCATTTAAGGTAAAACCGAGCTCGACACCAAGTTCATGAATGCTACCAGGAGGTATATCTCTGGCAAGGCCTAGTATCAATCTATCAGGAAGCCCTGCTGCTGAAGCCATGGACCTGAATCGAACATAGCGTACAGTTATAAGAAATAAATTAACAATTGTAAGCAGGGGCTGCGGAAAGGTTTTGAAAGTAGGGGGGGGGGGGGGGTTGACCACAATTTTAATTGGTTTAATAATTTTTATTTTATTTTTAAGCATTTCTTTGTTTTAAGCCAAACAAATTGGGGGACTGCAGCCACACCCACTACCCCCCTCCCGTTCCGCGGCCCCTGGTAAGTTTGTATCATATGCCATTAATATGTTAACGGACAGGTAATGCGTTGGAGGAGGGAACATCACGGAATGTTCGTCTCCAAGCGATATGAAATTATATAAGAAGGTATTCCAGAAATATGATTTTAGATCCCGAGTGAACATTCAAAGATGTTACCGACTACAAAGTTAACATATCTGGTATGTAAAGATATACTTATTAGTTTGTAGAAAATTTTCGAAAAAGGGGGAAGAAGAAAAAGAAGAAGAAGAAGAGGAAGAAGAAAAAGGGAAGAAGAAGAAGAAGAGGAAAAAGAAGAAAAATAAGAAGACGAACGATGAGAAAGAGGAAAAGGAGGAAGATAAGACTGCACAATATATCCACCATAATTTGTATTTAAGCATTCTTACCTTCTGTTCCTTGGGCCATGAGCACCCGATGTTTGTGGTGATTCATCTTGGCTCTGTTCTTGGGATGCGGTCCCTTTAAATAAAAGAAACATTGCGACGAAAAACGTGAAGTTGATGAACGCGTAACATTTTTGATTGATTAAAAAGAGCCTGCTGATAGTGATATATAATCCAAACTTCCCTCACTCTCCTAAACATTTACAATTTACATTACGATGCTGAACTAGAGCCATCCACATTGTCAAATAAAATAGGTCTCACCTACAAACCTGGTCCATACTTGATTGTTATGGAAGCAGCTCCGTGACCACTATGTAACGCAAAGTACTGCCCGATACTAAGTTGCATTTTATGAGGATTTTATTTTTGAGTAATACATTGTACATTTATTGGCAAGTACCAACAAGTGCTTGCCCTGTATCAGTCACCTGCAGCGGCCTTCCTAGCGTCATGTGTTCTCAACCAAGATACGTGGCCTCTGTGATGCAGCCAGTACGTGTCACCATATCTATGCGTTGTGGTATGTGGTCTCTAACGTTTCTTGGACATTTTATAATGATCTAAAGTAGCAAATGCGTAGTTATTTATCAACTCCCAAAACAAGGCCTGAGTGTTTTTTTTTTGTATTTACTGCAGATCGCGTAATTTTTTTTTTCTCGCGATTTTACGGTAATTTACGGTAAATTTTACGGTAAGAGTGATTCGCATGACATTAAACAGAAAACGGTTGGTAGGTTGGCTGGCTGGTGATTTTTTGTTCTACAGACAGACAGATATTTTAAATTATGTATGATTTTGTATACGTATGGGACATGCATTTGTCGGCCTGGTATTGCCCATTGGCGTCACCACCCGAGAGACGCATATATGTTCGAACCTGGCCAAATAATGCGAAGAGCATAGCTCTGACCACGATAACACCTCTTGGCTCTGTTGGTTAAAACCACAATAGTTTAAATCAATCCCCTTTAATTTCAACCAACCATCGTCACATTATTTGGAATTTAATACGCCTAGGATGTACTTTAAAAGGAACGCTTGTTAGAATTGTTTTGCGAAAGAAGTTGCCTGTTTGACAGAAATATTTGTATACTATTATATCAAGTTACTGTACAATTTAGGGAAGATTTGAGAGGGTCTGAATATAACTAAATTATTGTTTTTATGTTTGATTTAAATATCATGTTTGCCGTCCAACAAATGCAGAAATAAAAGGTGCAGGAATGCGGGAACGTCAAACAGGCCAATATATGGACACATGATAACACTATACCAAATATATTATCTCTGAAACAGTTTGCATCTTCACATATTTTGATACCGCAATGGATTGAAAATTCCGTAAAATATGTGTCCGACTATAGCAAAACCCATCACTTCTCAGCAATTCTGTTTTGAAGTTATGGGCTTCCAAAGCTGGAAATTAGTCCCAGAGTCAAAATGAAGATTTTGACATAACCAGCAAGATAAACGTTTGCTCTTTTTAATGCAAAATAAATCAACCTGAACTGTTATTCCAGTGCAAAGTTATTTATGATTTTGAAAAACAATTATGCATGGTTTTAAAAGTAATTGTCATATTTAAATCATCGATATCTCAGTTTCAACTTAATGCATTATGATATATCAAATAATTATTACTCTGCCAATTACTATCCAAATTAATTGAAATAGGTATCAGATTAAAGCTGATGAATAGACCTACCAATAGCCGGTCACATATAGCATGTGATCGAGGTCACCATCACACCATAAACATATTGTCAGAACAAACTGCTTAATCTTACGAAGTAGAATGACACAATTCGATATTAACATATTGATCAGATATCAGATGTTAGGCATTCATTTTCTTACAAACTACATACGAGTAAAGAGTTTGGCTAAACTTGACATAACTAAATACGAGCCTGTTTAAGGCATATCAAAATTATTTCCGATGATCTCCATTTCAGCTACTTACCTTGGAATTTAGTCCGAAATATTAAGTCTGTCTTCGACTCTGCTGCATCTTGCTTCACGGTCACCTCTACAATAATTCTAGGCTTCTCTCTCAGATCTAGTATGAAACTCCAGTATTCATTTTGAATATTCATCAACACATCTTCCGCAATATCCTGCAAATATTCAAAATTAGAGATTGATAAATCAACTTAAAACATACATGTTTTATTGGCATGTATACTGCACTGATACATTCATGAATGAACAAACTACCAGTTTTTGGAAATAAACCATGAAGCATACAACAGTGTGCCTGAGCATTTTGATAAGATTATAATAAAACGCAAACTAATTGGTGTGCATTATTAGTCAACATAGAATACGTAGATACTAACAGTGTTCCAATGCACATCACATAATGTAAACTCAAGCCAACTACACTTGCACCAGGATTGCAATACATGATGGCCACGTCCCAATCCCGAACCAGCTCTAAGGCCCCGTTGTTCCAATGTTAAGATTATGTGATATGGACACCTTATGTAAGTAGGTAAAAACGTAACATATCAACAGCAGCCTTTATAGAATTGTGTAAAATAACAATTACATTTGCACATTTGGTGGGGGCATGCCCCCTCTCCAGTTTTATATACCATTTGATCAATTACACATCACTGGGCAGCTCTGATTCCTAATCAGCACATAAATATGTTGGTTAGACTATACGTAAACAACAATCTGTATTCATGAGTTTCTAAATTGCTACATCACTTTATGGATTCATGTCCGTAATGGTGGTATCGGAGTTTTTTTAAACACATGAATATGGCCATTCCAACGTGTATAAGAACGCATTTTGAGGGTCACTTCTAAATTGCTCAAACTGAAACGGTCTCTGAACCTTTTCTACTGGAGCACGGCAGGGTCCTAAATTTGGCCTCCTGCACTGCCAAGAAGCATACTATTTCCCGTCCTAGTTTATATTCCTGTTTTACATGTGTCTCACCGTAGACTGCTCGTTGAGTTCTTCTGGCTTGCACGTAATCTTCATGTCCCCTTTACCGACGTCAACGTGAACCTCGTTCTCGGGGCAAGCTGCCTCATAGTTAAATCCTTCCTCCTTTGCATAGACATCCTATACGACAAGACAATTCATTATTACATTAGTTGGCATCGTATAAAAATATCCAAAATGTCATCTTGGAAAGTCATGTCATTGCATCATTGTGCCCTCCCGGCATTGCGTCAATTGATACGAAGAGAAGGTGTAGTTGTTTGTTTGAAATTAATATCAACTTCATCGACTTCATCGCTGGGTCACCACGTGAACGTATTTTATCGAAAGTTGGTGACTTTGTAAAAACAAATGTCCCACGCAGTCTAACATGCCCTTCAAGCCTTCCCATAAGATCCCCGGATTGGCCTGAACGTTTTGTGGAATGCAATAAAACGAGGCTCCTTGGTGCCAATGTCATAGCTACGCAGTGAGAATGTGAGACAATACGTGGTAGTACTCGGTGTTTGGGCAACTTATGGGAAGGCAGATCAATCCCCCCCTCCCCCCAAAAAAAGAAAAATAATATAATAATAATACAAATAAAAATAAAAACAAATAACAATAATAATAATGAAAATAATAATTTAAACAAATAAATAAATACATGACTAAATAAATGAAAAATAATAAACAATCAATCAATCAATAAACAAATCAAGTCAATACAAAAATAATAAACAAAAACAATATTAGAACAATAAATAAATACAAATAAAATAAGTCAGAGTAATATACACACGTTATAGGTATGTACTTATCTAATGTAATGATTATTATAACTAGTGTTTACCATTTGACTACCGAGGAGATAGTTGAAAATCCTGATGCGGAGTATTGGCTGATTCTCGGCTGGCATACACTTTGGAAGAAATGGTGCACATGCATACCGTTTGCTCCATCCCAGGAAGCCTTTGATCCACAGGATCACAAAGTTCAAAGAGAAGCTCTCCAGAGAAAGCTCTATACTCTCCTTTGAAACAATATAACTGCCCGCACCTATTGTGATGGGTGTGTAGTCGGTTCCTGATATTAGAAGATAGAACACAACATATTAGTGTGTCAAGATTGTTCAAAGTACTAAATATGAACATAAATTAAAACATGTTAAGGAAGTATTGTTAACCCCTGTTCATTGCTTGGTAATTATTTTTAAAGTCAGACCACATCTACTTAGTTAGAGAGTTGAATTATCCATTCAATTATACTCTCCATTTAGTTGATAGATTGTAGGTATACACAACATTGATTGCATGAAACAAATTCATAACAACACCGATAAATACTAATGAGATTAAGTGTGATTTAATTGATTTTGTTTACCAACATACGATAAATGAAATAAATTTTCGGACAATAAATTGGATTCTTAATTTGCGCCAGTTTAGACCCTATTGATATAATGAGCGATCCTTTCAAAATTTAAAATTTAAAATGAACAAGCAACCTACCATCGTCACGTCTTTGGTAAAGCAATACATCAACGTTGGACAGATCAGCTATAATTGCGCAATGAGGCATCGTCAGTGTGAGTGGCTTCTTGAAATCCTCTCCGCTATGGGTAACTTGGAAACCAAAGCTTGCAACCATCTCGTTCTTCTTCAAGTGGATGTCATCTGGGAATTCTGTTAGAACCCTGAGGGAAACCTTTTGCTTCTTCCCTGTAGCTATCGCACCAGGAGGTATAGTTAACTTGAAACCAAACGCATCCACGTGAAGTTCATCTCCAGAGTCATCAACAACTTTGGTTTCGTATTCGTAGTCTGCGTATGCGAGAGTCAGACGTGTTGTGTGATTAAAGGTGTATAACACTTTCAATATACAATGCATTTATATTCATGTAATAATGTTTGTATAATGTGCATGTCACATATGTCTATAACCGATGTAACAAACTAAGATAGAAAAGAGAAAGGTTCAGCATACTGCGTATTAAATACTTTACTTTAATTTACAAAATGCAGAATTCCTTTCACTTAACGTGTTAAATATTTCCGGGTACGGCTCGTTATTTTAAAGATTCGTTATTCCGAACACACACATTTCGCAGACCTAAGCTTCGTCAAATGAAATACGTTTCGTTAATCGGAACATTTGTTTTGCATATTTCCGAAGGTTTGCTTTTCCGAACGTACATTTATTAACAAAACTAAAATTGGGTACGATATTATGAAGGTTCTTTTATCCTAAAATGAAAGGGGGTTCGTTAATCCGAAAAGGAAAAGAGGTTCGTTAGTCCAAACATGAAATAGGGTGTGACCCCTTGTCTACGGGAACTGGATGGGTTGTGTTGAAAGTCTATGGACATTTCAGAAATTCGTAGGGAACATGTCCGAAAATGATTTGAGGTTCGTATTCAATCCTTCGGATAGACAA
Organism: Echinarachnius parma; assembly: GCA_037951105.1. Classification (NCBI taxonomy): domain Eukaryota; kingdom Metazoa; phylum Echinodermata; class Echinoidea; order Clypeasteroida; family Echinarachniidae; genus Echinarachnius; species Echinarachnius parma. The sequence continues at coordinate 89,113 of JBAMJV010002203.1, read as the reverse complement.
CCCTCATTATGAAAGCGATATAAACAAAATGGATTAAATAACCTCATTTAATTTTCAGATTAACGAAGAATCTGATTATCGAACCCGATTAAATTTTCTGAGAAACGAAAAAAGGAACCTTCGGAGTAACCGACCCTTCTGAATAGCGAAAATTTGGGATAACTAGCTGTAACCATGTTCCCTTGAGCATGTTGGGTATCACTAATAACACAAATAGACAATGTTTTTATTTAACACCACTATCAACTGCTTAGACAGACCACTGGAGGCAGCCATGTTTTCCAATACTAATAATAATAATGGTGGCTACTTATATAGCGCACGTTCCGTCTTTCGAACGGCATCTGATCGTGCACTAACAAAAACGGTTACGTAACCGCTGGTAATCCTGCTGCGAGGTCAAATGACGTGTAATATATTACAGTTAGAACACATTGCCGCCTGCTGTGTTCAGTCAAAGCAAAATAAAATGGTAAACAAAATATTAATTATTTCCATAAAACCAAATATAGCATATACGATATAAGTAACCGACATTGTGCAAAAACAATTAAGCCACCATGCGAGGGTTTAGCTTCCTTTACATACAATACCATATACAGCGATATACGATATCAGCACTAGTGACTTAACAAAGAAAATCGATTGACCCGATTAAGTAGTTTGGTTTATTATACGTTCTTACCAACACGAGATGACGTTTTAATCTAAATACAATATATTTATATATGTTTATATGTATTTGAATAATAATATATTAATAATTACCAAAAACACAAAAAGTTTATTGAAGATACGGGTGTAACCCTGTGTAATATTTTACCATAAAGGCTTTTCAGGTCCTTTGTAGTGCTTCCATGCTCGGTGCATGGCCAGATGGTCCTTGACTGGCAGTCAGGTCGAGGACAGTCAAAGATGACCTTTCCTTGGTATTTGTCCCCCATCCAGCCACTGCAAAGCTCATTCATTTCTGTGCAGACCTTTTGAATAATCTGGAAATCGGTGACACAATAAAGGAGTTTATACATATCGGATTAACATATGAAATTCACAACATTGATTCCATGATCATGCAATGTGATTAATTGTAATATTATCAATTTAACTTGATTTTCTGTATCATTACTATTATCAAGAAAGCCTATAGTATTGTAATGTATATTGATCAGACACGTTCTTAATGATTTCAGTAAATCTGTCATAATATTATATTTATTCACACACGAGTTATTATTACATTGAAAACATAAATCAATACCTCTCAAATTAAAATATTTTTGAAGCGCTTTCTAGCCCAAAACTATACAAGATCTTTACAAGACATGTAAAATGATTCGAAATAACACAGAACACACCCTCTTGACTGCTGTATGATCCAGACTCTTCCCTTCACTAGCGCCACGGTCTCCCCTCTTCCTGGTTGTGGACGTGATTGTTGTATGATCCGGACACGTATCTTCACTAGCGACATGGTCCCCATGTTCAATGGCTACGGACTTGACTGTTGTCTGATCCGAACTCTTCTCTTCACGTGCGCGATGGGCACCACGTTCACTTGTTGTGGACTTGATTGTTGTACAATCCGAACTCTTCTCGTGAAATGCGTCATGGTCTCCACGTTCAATGGCTGCGGACCTGATTGTTGTATGATCCGGACTCTTCTCGTTACAGGCGCCATGGTCCCCTGTTTCACCAGCCATTTCTTTATTGCAAATTGTCACCTGTTTAATGGAATTGAACTATCATTAAGTACGTTGTTTTTCGTGTAGCACTAGTACAACTACCCAGCCGCACGATCTCAAATTTCTAACAGAAATGATATTGACATGATTGAATTGTGTTCTTAAATATATTAATTTCGGCGATATTTTATTAGTTCACCGATTACAAATTTGACAAGCTTTGTTCCAAGAGGCGCTAAATCCGCTTTCCATACGAATTTAGTTAACGATATTTTATTACATTAATACGCTATATAGCTATTTAAACATTCACATTTTAAGAAAAATTACACAATAAAAATCAAGACATTGAATATTCCATTTCCATTTTCGCATAGGCACGAGTATAAAGTTTTCCAAAGAAACCTGCCTTTCTCCAAACTTCAGGAAGGTGGATTTAACGCCTTTTGGAATTAAACTCTTTTATTGTTGAAATTACAAATATAGGCCCGCACATATCGGTTGTTTGAAGACAAACGTACAACATTACCAGAATGTCGTTCTTTTACATGATGAAACTAATAGAATACCTTAAGAAATGTCTCTGGGAAAGACATCATCTGGATGAGTACGTCGTTGTTGCCTTCTTGTAGGACGATTCCGTGGTGGTAGAGCTTTACTTTAGAACCAAACCTGCGAGCCATGCGGCACATGAGACGGTGAAAGAGACCAACTGTAGGGAGGGAGACAGGCGAGGAAAATTTAAAAAATACTTTTATGTAAGTTTTACAAGTTCAAATTCAGTTTATTTTCATTTTCAACACAAATTATCATCCATAACATTAAACCAATTGAATAGAGCTTATATGTGTCAAATTAACTAGCTAAGTATAATGAAAACGAGAATCATATACAGTAAATAGCATATTTGTAAATGGAGAGATCCACTAAAAAACAGTGCTTGTAGATAACTCATTTAGAATAAAAGTCTATGGATAGACCGCATATTATTATCAATTTTCAAAGTAAAATATTTTGAGTCACTTTATGAATGTAATAAAACTGTTGGTACACGATATTTTATGCATTGAGCACGAACTGTACTCATGCCTATACAATACTATAGCAAGCAAATCTTACCCGGGAACACCTTCTGTAGACTGGTGAAGAAGGTGAAAGAATCTGTCATCATTGGAGTTCTGATTTGTTCCGCCGTGTTCTTTGGATTCAGTAACGAAGGCACGTTGAAACGTTTGCAAGGATATGGAACTTCAGAGTCGAAGCAAATCAAATTCAGCTTCATCATGAGGTCAATTAGCCGGTTTTGTGTCTCAGCTGAAAATCTTCTCCAGACATGTCTGATGAAGCTTTCTTCCAATATTCCATTTTCCTGTATATTGTTCCAAGCGATACCTACCATATGATTCTGTTGAAAGGGAAACAGAGATACAGAATATAAATAGATAAAGTGTATAAATAAATAAATACATTTTTAACCACGAACGTGAGGTTTTACTACACTGTCATTTTGATAAAAAGCACGTCTCCAGCAACGTCTTGCTGTGGTCAAACATAATGTCTTTCTCTTAAAGTATACAGTATCCCAGCTATTATACATGTATATAGGCGATAGTACAACTTTATCTGACACAAGTTACATGTAGTCATTTAAGACGTTATAGTAACTTGCATAATGTCATGGAGCCAATAAATACATAATTCAAATTGTGTAATTATGTAAACATGTACTAAATATGAACCATGTGGCCTTCTTGGTGAATATTATATCATCGTGTTAAAAAAAAACTGTCACAATCATGATTTACTGACCGTATCTTCTGGTTCAAAGATGGTAATGACCTCCTTGAAAACGTCGACGAGCCACCGAGGATCTAAAATGACAAGGTCAGTCAGATCATCGCTGACGTCACCAAAATAGATAATCTCCCCGAGATCGTGGTAGAACGTCAGCATAGTCATTAGATCACTTTCAATTCCGAGTTTAGCAGCAGTGGCTTTGATCTTGAAATAACGATATAATACCATTGTAGAGTGTAAACACCAATTTACATTATTATGTGCATTGCTTTTGAGAAATAATTTTGTTTTATCATTTAAAGAATCACGGTACTTCGTATAATATCTGATATGTTTAAAAGTTAAACATATTTGATATTGCAATATCAATAATACATTACTTGTAAAGATCTAAAACAAAATACTTCTCAATAATTAGTTCATATTTTGCAGTGCCTGACATACGTTGCGTATGTAAAAGCTAGCATCATGCGTGCGTGTTAAAAACAAATGTATTTAAAGGGGTAGTTTAGTTTTGGTAGAGAGGGCGCTGCACATCACAATTTTTGTGTGAGGTAATGAAAAGCTGAGTGTCGAATTTGAGAGAACATGCAATTTTAATGGCAGAATAAACTTTATTTGGTCAAAATCGACCCAGAAACAGCTGAAATATCAATAAATATATCTCATCGTATAATTATTTGGGGCCCAAATAATTAGATGATTTTTTCACCAACAAAAAAAATACTTGAACCTTTTCACAAATTTTCAAAAGCGTTTTTTAAATAGTTGTTGATGATCTCTCTATTTAATCATGATTTCAATAAAACATCACATGCATAATTTTGTATGAAAAATGGTTGAAACCAATGCCTTTTTAGAAAGCGCCCTCTTGTGTTTTTATGAATATGAAGTTAATATGAGTTAATGTTACGTCCTTCCTGATGGTCTGCCTTATATCACAATTATTTCAGAATTATACCCAATATCAGATCAGGAATTAATTACAACGAAACTTGTCTTTCACGAGCTAGAAGTGAGAAATATGGACACATATGTCTCATATTATGCAGCGCTCGAAATTACTTTTTATGCTGGTGGCCCGATCGGGCCAGTAAATTTAGTATTTTTCCAAATTTGGTGGCCCGAAACCAAAATCTACTGGCCCGAAAAAAAATAAGGAAAAACAAAAGTAAAATTAATACAATAACCATATTGATAGTTTCAGGGTACTATAATAGGCAATACTTTGTATTGTTCATTCACTTTTGTTTCATTGTAAGATAATTAAATAAGCATGAATTAGGATGAATGTGTGTGTGTCATGTCCTTTTATTCATTGTCTTCATAAAAAAATCACAGCGATTGAATACACACGAGTGACAATTAAACAAGTTTCCAGTCATACATAGCCAGGGTCTAGGTGACAAAACAAAAATGGTAGAAAAGGAGAAAATTTAATTTGACCTCAAGTGTTGTCTGAACACCTTAGACAAATGACATATTTGGATTCTTCGTAAACAGTATTGCAGACAAGTGAGACAACTCACAACACCCTGTTCAAACATGATATTAAATTTATGGGATTCATACAAAATTTGAAGAAGAAAAAAAATATACATTTTTTAGACACCCTGTATTTTGTTTAGACACCATGTAGTGCTGTTGGAATGCTTATACCACTGGTCAGGCATTTATCAACATATACATTTTCTCACGTAAAAAAGTAGTCGTTAGTACAAAAATTGCACATGTATTGGGTAGTTGTACATTGAGTAGTAATATACAAATATTCATGAGCAGCATATATGAATATTTATGATGCTCATTAGATATGCAAAATATCCAAATAACTGAAATTACTAATAACGATTTTTAATATGAAATTTTTGTTTACCAACAACTGGTTAGAAAATGAGTACGGCTGCTCAAGAATGTATGAATATTCATTAGCAGCAGTATTAATTGCTCAATTAACTTGCAACTGTTTAAAGAACAATGAAATCCAGACAAATTGTTGTATGCACTATAAGACACTAAATATAATGAATAGTCTCTGAAAATAAGAGCATAATCGGTCAAGAAATAAGAAAATTATGGCTCTTTGAAAAGAGCCATGTATTTCTTTGAGTGACTCAAATTGGCAACGCACTCTGGCAAAGTTGTGGACAACTCCCCATGCATTTTGTACACAAAATTTAAGTTTTGTTAAATTTTCTCAAAACTTATGTTTACCCTTCGTTCGAGTTAAACATATTTTTTGTAGAATGCTTGTATACATAACATATCATGAGTTGGGGGAATGGAAAATTTTGACTATGAAAAAAAATGTACAAATGGGAACATTTGTGTACAAAACATATGGAGAGTTGTCCACACACTTATCAGAGTGCGTTGCCAATTTGAGTTCCCCATAGGAATAAATGGACATCTTCAAAGAGCCGTAGTTTTCTTGTTTCTTACCCGATTATGCTCTAACTTTCAGAGATTCTTCTTCTTAATCTCTTCAAGACTATGAAAGCTACATTTTGCATGGGTTTCATTGCCCTTTAACTAACCAATATTTTGTATGTGAGAAAAGGGTATAACTTGCTGAATGCTACATTTAAAAGCAAGCTATTGTCATGCCCTAGACAGGACTAACCATGACTACTAAGTATCTGCAAAAAAACAAAAATATTATTATTATTATTATTTTTGTTTTTTCCTGGCCCATTCGGGCCACCAAGTATTTTTTTTACTGGCCCGACGGCAATTTGTAGTGGCCCCGGTCCATCGGGCCTATGCTATACTTATGAAATGTAATCACCTACTGTTTACTAGCTTACTAATCTTTAAATCAATATCTGATAGATGACTTGTCAACGGCATTCAAATCAAGTGTTGCAAACATAAAATAACATACCTGTTCTAAATCCTTCATTGGATTTTTGGATCCAGGTTTGATTTCATCTTGAAGGAACTTCATCCAGCGTAGGGGTATGTCCTCCCCCATGTAAGCCGCGTCTAGGGCAACATCCACGATCTTGTCTTTCAGAGTTTGTATCTGTTTATGTAGAGGAGGTTAAGAGAAAAAGGGGAACTAGTAACTTTTACCAAATCAACCAAACTCATATTCATATACAGTGGTTTGTTCATGTTTTGCATTTTTCTCTTCCTAGATAGGGTCTGAAACACGTTGTAGTTTAGTAAGTATTAAAAGTGCATATACATTTTAACAAACAGTAAGGATAATTTCAACTTTGTACAAGAATATTATAATCATTCAGCAAATATGTGTTTGCTATTTTCTTGGACATGTCTTGCAGCACCCACATATTACCGCTCCCCTCTCTCAACAAAATCAATAAATATAAATACACCCCAAACAGAAGAAAAACCACTTCTCCCATCTTCATCTTCTCCCAGTCTATTCTCTTAAATCACCCACTAACACACACACCTACACCTACACACACACACACACACACGCACACACACACACACACACACACACACATACATAAACACACTAACAATCTTAACCTGCTCCTACAATATTCAAATTGTCATGATTACAGTTTGTCTGTATAATTTCTGAGAATTCTCACCTCTCTGTCTCGATCACCAAGAGAGTTTTCAACAGCGATGTATTTTGGTATCACGTGATCACAGTAAGGCTTACTTTTTAGACTGTCTCGGATCGTGGCGAAGGCAAGTTCAATCTAATACAAATACAATTGATATGTTTCACTTAAAGGGATCTAGTAACTTTATTGACATGTGCAAAAAGCGAATGGTTGATACAATGTATATTGTTGTTATATGATATGTCCACTGGGTGTTGTGCGAAAATTTCAAGTTAAATAGACTTTATATGGCCGAGTAATAAGCAAAAGTGCACAGTGACAATCACTGACTCATTGCACTCACTCTGTACACGGTTCTGACGATCCAGTGGATAATTTGACATCTGAACACTTCAATCGTAAATATCTGTTTAACAAAAGGGAAATTTGAAAAACCGAAACATGTCCCATGTTTTTTTTTTCGTTAATAAGTAAACAACACGGTATGAGGGAACTGCTAGAATTTCAATTGGATTTTGAGGATGTTGGCAATGTTACTAGTCCCCTTTAAGACATCACTGACACGAAAAGGGGAATAATCTCATGCCTTCGAAACTACGCATTTAACACCTTAGTACTTTTTAAAAATTAATTTCATGAACTATTGTATATTGTGCTATATTTAAGTTACTGTTAGTGCATACATGTATTCACATCGGTGCAATAATCATATTTCGCTGAATCTTTACCATTAATGTATGTATGATGTATTTTATTGAACACTTTAAACGGCACCATGCTATTATGTACACCAACGTTCCGGAAAACATGCGAGTCACCTTTTCATTTTTTTCTTGATCCGTTCCAGGAATGCTGTCTCTGTGTGTACCAACGATTATAATCGGTGGGAAAGGGTGTGTAGAGGCTTCGTCTTTGGCATCTGTAGGTGGCCTTGCGTATGCAACGATCAGAGAAATCCATTCTTGTATGAAGTCAAGGTTAGTGACACCGCTTGTCTAATATTATAAAAGAAAAAAACAAACATTGCTAGGTCATGCTCAAAATAATTAATTAAAATGTGCTTTTGCAGCATTATTATACATGTTTTGTTAAACAATTACACAGCTTCAAGATGTTTGCATATTTATCATTATTTGATTGTAAATCTCAGTTAATGTGTATTTTCCAACTCTGTGTCCCTCTCTACCAATTACGCTCTTTCTTTTGCATGCTTACTTTCTGTATTTAAAACCCATTCATCAGGGGGGGGGGGGGTAATCTATTCATTATATAACACTATAATAATATCATACAAATTATGTAGAAAGATTTTAATACGCTTTTTGAATGAAAGTTTTTTTTTTGTCAGGGTACTTACATGAATAATTGTAGTTATGGCAACAAAATAATAATAATGTTTAGTATCCATTGTGAGGAATAATTTAAACCATTGCAGGCGAACAGGAAAGGTCCCCATCCTCCAGAAGCAAACTAGTTAGGGTTAGTTTTAACCCTAACCCATCTTCATAACATCTAGTTCAGTGGAGTAATGCAGACACGGTTTACAAAACTGTAACCACATATGTATATACCTTGCCAATATTAGGGAGATCATCAGGAACAGCCGTCTCATGAAGATCTTTGCTTAGGTCAAATGCTAGGATGTAAATAGCTCTCCAAGTCAGAAATACCTGAAAACATTAAATAAATCAAGGTTCACTGACATAAATGAACATTACATTTGTAAAACGATACCAAGTAAGACGCAACAAAATGCAGTTTTACTTCAATATAACTGATTGGATCGGGATACGAACCATTAACCTCTGAACTGATTGGCCGGTGCTATACCAAATGAACTACAAAGTGCCCTACATCGGTGGTATCAGCTGTAACCAAACAATGGCAATGCTATAACATTGGATTTATAAAAGTGACAAACCGCGCGAGGAAGGAAATCAGTAGAAAGGGAATGCGTGCTTGTTCTCTGAACTGACCAGGTACAAATATATATCATAATTAAACAACTGTGGTAGTCTATACTGCGCTTTATTAATCGAACATATCTACATTATATGCATCGGGACGATCTTTGCAAGTCATCTTTCTGATGTGGTATAATCTATCAAGTGGTGCGTCAATCTATATTGTTTAAATCAGCAAATACCGTATATAACTACCATATTTGTGAAACGGTATGGCACACGCTGAATTGGGAAAGCTTTTACAAGGCATATATTGTACACATATTGTACCCAATTAAGTGCTGAAAATGTCCTTATCACGTGTACCCCTTTAAAGGTTACCCTATGAAGAGGAACCGAGCATGGTGGCTTAGCGGTTAGAGTGTCCGCCTCATGCACGGGAGGTCCCGGGTTCGAACCCAGACCGGGTCATACCAAAGACTTTAAAAATGGTACCTTTTGCCTTCTAGCCAGACACTCGGCATTTATAGAATGGAGAAGGGAAAGTTAAATCACACGAGTTACCAGAGGACTAGCCCCCTTCTGTAACTTTCGCTACATTTAGTAGACGTGTGGCCTAGAGCTATTGAAACGCACATAGGCGCCGCCTTATGTGCCAACATTGGTACGGGAAAGACTTTAACTTTTTTAACTATGAAGAGGAGTAAACTGTTATACCATTTAACAATGATTAAGCATAGTCATAATCTGAAAAAAACTTACCTGATGTGTTGTGTAGTATGTTTCATGTCCAGCAAAATCCCAGATGGTGAAACTCATTTTGTTATCCTCGGTTTCGGCGGAAGCTGTTGTTACTTTATCTCGAACGAGTCTCAGGATGTCTTCTTCAGGTTTTCCTCGAGGTTTCGTCTTCGGCCTAGTATCCTCTATTGGTGGAGATGATAACCCTGGATTGATGGACGGTTAAAATATCAGTAACACTTAGGAAAACGAAAAGCACGCTAAAGATATTTATCTTAATTCATTTCTCTTCATGGTAGTTTTACATGTAGAGAGTAAACTTTGGTAATTGATATTATCGATAATTGAGGAGAAATATTGTTGATATTAAGATATGGTTGCCATTACCATAAACCCCCTTCATGAAATGAAAATGGCTGTCACATTCAAGAAGCGTATTAATAGACAAAGATCGTGCCTTACGTCGATAGTATGTTGATAACTTCACCATGTAAATAATTTAACCTAAGTTCGAAGACTAACCTACTTTTCATTATGGATCGGAGAGGTTAGAATAGACATTGGTTGATGTTCAATTTGCTATACAAATACTCTATATAAACGATTACCTTTACTGTCTCGTTTCTTTTCTTCGCGTGTGGAATCTGCAATAAAATGAAAGTACGTGATGAACCGGTTAATGCTAGATGTTTGTAAACGGATGTAAAGAGTTTATTTATAAATACTTGTGATGGTATTAAAGGGATCTAGTAACTTTGTTGACATGTGCAAAAAGTGATGAATGGTTGATACAATGTATATTATTGTTATCTCATTTGTCCACAGGGTATTGTGTGAAAATGTCAAGTCAAATGGACATTGCATGGCCAAGTAATGAACAAAAATGCAAAGTGATATTCGGGTGATATTCACTAACTCACTGCACTCACTTTGTACACGATAAGAAAAACTCTCCCGGAGTTTTTCTTATCTGAATACTTCGATCGTACATATTTTTGTAACGAAAAGGAAATTTGAAAAACCGAAACCGGTCCCATGATTTTATTGTTAATACAAATACAACAAGGTATGAGGGAACCGCTAGAATCAAAAATTTATTTTGAGGATTTGGACAATGTTACTAAGTCCCTTTAACTGGTATGATGAAAAGGCAAATGCATGAACAAACTTTCTTTATTAAAGTTTATTTAATTATCCTTCGGTTATATTAGTACCCGGTTTATATATAGCTTCTGACTAATCCAGCAATGAAAATGGTTTCATGGGTTCGTCCCCCATTCAAGGGTCTTTGTGGCTCAATGGTTGAGCACCGGTCTAGCAATTTGATCAGAATTATTTCTAGTCAGTTTCCTCCATGTTTGAATTCAAAAGTTATCTACAACAGCAATTGAAAAGTTAAGCATTGGGCTGCGGTTGTGAATGTGTGGTACGATTGTACTGAATGTATATTAACCCAGCATTGAAATGCAAGTCAAGTTAAATTTTGTCCTTGCAATAATGATAAATTACAATGTCAAGTTTTCTTATACTGTGAAACCCACAATATTAATACAAATTTATACAATGAGGAGTACCGCCCGTTAACGTTCATGAGTAAAGGATGCATGCTACTCTCTGACATGAGCAGGTGTGGGGGTTGGGTGGGGGAGGGGAGGGAAGGGGAGGGGAGGACAGTATCATTTCTCTGATAGACCATGTATACAGTTAAAAGGGACACAATTTGACTCGCGCACAACTTCCGGGTGTTGTACATATGTTGTTTTTTTTTACATTTTTTTTTTTTGCACAATGGTGTTCCAAAATACAAATTATGAAATGACATGAAATCGATCAATTGGATCATTCAATGCATTTTCCACACCTCTACAGTTGCAACTTCAATGTAAATTTGATAGCCCATCTTGTTTACAATATCACTTACCTAATGTGTCTACTGTGCTTTGGGCCAAAGTCTCATCCCCGATGCCCATGAGTTCAGCGTTCCCTGCAGGTAATATACGGTAGTTAGTAGCATCATACATTTTTATTTTTTTATTTAAAAGAGATTGGCCCGAAATCAAGCGGTATACAATTTTCTTAACCATGACCGCAGGTTTCAACCTCCCCAGAAATTAGTTACGCTATAAGTATGCCGCGATTGGGGCTATATTGCATCTTTTTAAACAATGTGAGGAAAGCGGCGAAATATGGTGAAACTACTCACATTTTCACTCTGTTGGCAGCAATGATTGGCACTCTTCAGAATTAGAACCAGCACGACATAATAACTTAATTACAGGTTTTATTTTCACACCAAATGGAGAAGATATGGCATATTTCATAATTCACTATTCAATGTGTGTATTAAAATACCAATTCATATTTTACATACAAAATGGGTTTTGCGTCTGTTGATGTTATATTATATTGCGGGCTAAGAGATTAAAGCAAATTTCCCTGATTCGTCGGCCATTTTTGGATTTTTGCATTTAAAAACATCCTTTAGGTTTCTTTCTGGCACTTGGCAGATTTGAAATCAGCACCCCTAAATTAACCAGAAAGCACCACTACGTGTTCTATATGTCAAAAAAGGTTTTGTCTTAACATTTTTAATACTATGATTTTCGGGTCTAAAAATGTCAAATTTTGTAGCTGTGGCTGCCAATTTTTTTTTTGTAATCGACAAAAACATAATACATTTTTGTATTGGCCCCTATAGCTTTAAAATCAGCTTTATGAAACAATCTTAAATTAATACAAATGTATTTTTACACCACCATAGAGAGAATTTTTCATCCTGTACATAAACATTGGTTTGGCGGCCATTTTGCATTTAAATGGTGCCCTTTACCATTGTTTACACAATAATGGACTGCGTTTAATAAATATGCAGTTTTATTTGAATAATCATTAACTCACAACACCCATTTCAATATAATTGTTAGTGTAAAAAGTCTTTTGAATTGAGGTTATATCATCAAGGTAAATTTCCTTGTTTTGGCGGCCATTTTGTGTTTGTCCATTTTAAAGAAAAAAATCAAGGTTTAGTGATTGGCACTCTTCAAATTTAAAATCAGCATTATAAAATGATTTGAACTAAATTGAAAATACAATTTATTCCGCCATATCGGATAAATAGGCCTTTCTTTTTATAACGATTCAATTTGTACATTTAGATACCCATTAATTTGTACATAATATAATGGATATGGCAGCCATTTTTAATATTAATTGTGCCAAAAAGACATTAATTATCAGCTTTCAAACACTTTAATTTTCATTTCATTGAAAGTTTTTGTTTCATGTCTGGCACTCAGCAGATCTAAAATCATCACCTCCGAATTGACAAGAAACTATCAAAAAATTGTTTAAATGTCAAGCACAAAGTCAGGTGGTCTCTAGCTTGGACTTGTATTACCAATTAAACAAGTAGGCCTATGTGAGAACTAACACAACAAACTTTCATATACACAATTTACAACTTCAACTAACCTTAAAGAGCAATGCAACTCAATAATAGAGTGTATCCTACTTTATACATCGTAATATGCTTGTTTATTATATGTTAGATTACTCCGACTCAGATTTCTGCTTTGGAAGAAATATGTGAAAGCTCTATCGGGTATACCACTATTCACGCGAACACTGGAGGCCGCCATTCTTGGGTTTATGCGGACTACGGTCAATGATATGCACTAATGCATTTCAATAGCACCAATTCAACCATTGTCTGAGCCCTAAGCACATACGTCAGAGTTTGCAAAGCATGTCGGGTAGTTACAAGAGCATGGTCGCTCCCATCATCTTTTGCCGCCGTAAGAATTAGCAAAATGTGGGTATGTTCACTTAAGGATTTCATGGGATCCAGGAGACCAAAATTGCCAATTTATGTATCAAGTCAAATGTCTGTTCACCCTCTAAACGACATTAATAACCGAAAGCCATAGTTTCATTGCCCTTTAAAAAAAAAACGACGAGCTTTCGTCCCCAACTGGAGACTTTCTCCAGCCAAGTGACTTGGATTCATCACATCTTGTGAGAACTGCTAGAGTGCTAATTAAGATTTGTGGATTTTGACAATGTTTCTAGATTCATGTAAGCAAATTGTGAAAATACCTCTCATCTGTGATCCACGCAAGCTAGGCATAGGACCGAAGCCCTTGGTTTTGACTTTTTCACTGGCGTCCTCTTTTTCACTGAAGTCTCCTTTCTTACTAAAGTCTCGGCTTGCACTGAAATCTCCCTTTTCACTGACGTCTCCTTTTTCCTAAACTCAGTGATAAATTAAAAGGTTATTGTGTTAAAATGTGATTTATCTATAATTTTACTAAGCTTTCAACTGTACTGCAAATTGTATTAAACAAATATTTCAGTTGGGAGCTTCACATCATACAAATAATATGGTGACACAATGTACATTACATGCTTGTCTCTACAATCATACAAATATACGCTGTTATTAATTGTCGTTTATTTGATGTTTAATTATATTATCGTAAAAAACACATCAAAACAAAATCTAGTTATTTTGTATTCAAAACAGGACAATACCACCATACTCACACTAGCAAGAACAGTGTAGATCAAGATGCAACGGATATACAGATGGATATTACGGTTGGATAACCCTTATTCAGCTGTAAAGCATTATGCTCTCATGTTGGTAGTCCATGAGGATCAGATAAATTCCCAGCTAGCATGCTTTGCATACATGTACATTTCATAAGAAATTTATAGTAGCATAACTCTGAATGATCAACAAGTGACAGGACTTACCGCCATTGCCCTGAGCTTCTTTAATACGGCATTTGCCACATCTTCTTTGAATGCTATATAAATGAATGGAACAGACATATTTAATACAATATCACGTTAAATGATAGGAACAATATGCATTTTTTAAAACATGGAATCAATTTAACTTCATATCATTTAATGATTCTACTGATTTATACTTTTAAAGTACGCATTTAAGGACGGACTATAAGCTGAAACATTGACGAACTTTTAGTGTCAGTATGAATTAATTATTTTGTAGACGGTTAATGACGTTCGATTCTGAAATATGCACTCCATTTACCCAATCTGAATAGATTTCTTCAATATTTGGTTCATGTTAAAACTTTTTGCTTTGCAGATTGCATGAAAAACCTTTATAGACAAACAAACCCTGCATTTTCATTATTATAATATACATTTTCAATATAAATCTATTTGCTTTTATACAATCGTACAATACAATAGCTAACCTTTACCAATTAAAAATAACACAAATAATACCATCTGCATCCGTCTGCAAGGCCCTAGCCGGTTTCAGGTTCCATGAGATCGCACTTGCCTCCACAGTTTGCATACCAATACTAACTCCATCGGTTATCTTCTCTTTCGGATCAAACCTATATTAGGCCAAATGGAAATACAATGTCCAGTCATAGTGTAACCAGTCTCCACTACTATTGTGTCGTAGTTCATCCAGTACGGTATGTTTCTGGTGACCGGTTAGACTATGACTCGTTGTCATTAGAGTGGTGAAGTGTGTTGTCATCTATGGCGTCATAAACATTTTTGTTCTCGAATTTTCAAATTTGAACATCATTTTCAGAAAAAGCGTAACAAATAATGTCCAAATACCGAAAATCAAATGAATATGTTAAGTATTTGCTGAGATATGCCCATCCGAATGATTTGTTGTTGTCAATAGGCAATCAGTGTTATAGTGATCTGGTTCATAACTTTATGAACCAGTGTATATGCAATCAAGATAATTAATTAATATATAAATGTGAAGACATGAAGGCCAATAGACGGATTGACGTTAGAGCGGGCAGAATAACACTATGTACAAATAAATTATATAAACAATACATACATCTCCCCGGTGAGTAGTTTTTGGAGACTCGTCTTTCCGACTCTTTTCTGTCCCACGATCATTAATCGGGTTTCGTAGTTTGCTTTAGTTCCCTCTCGCATTGCTTCATGATAAGCCTTCAGAGCTTGTGGACCTCGAGCTAGAATCTCCAGTGGAACTTTGTAATCTGGATTGATTCAGCGAAATTAAGAAAAATATATTTGTTTGCATAATAATTTATTTAATATAGGTAAATAAAAAAAATATCTCAAGTTGAAAAAAGCTTGTTTTACAAACTTATTTTGCAAATATATACATGTATATATATATATATTTTTTTTAAAAATATATTATAGCATTGTTTAGGCTTTTGAGTGCTTTGGGTGTTTTAGGCATTGGAGGGATACATGGACATCTTTTCTGTCTGCCTGTTCTAAAGAATGTCATCGATGTCGGATGTTTGACTCAATAGCAGTACGAATAATAAGTTCAACGTTAATGTTTCCTTTCGACTTCATTACTCAACAGATTGGGGATGGTGGACGTAATGGGCAGACGGTATTGGGTGATATGTCGGAGTTCTGAAAATCAAAATTTTGACTTACTCATAGTTGGTTATATTTCCGACAACCGAGAAAAGCCAACTTGTATTCATTCAAAATACATATAGTGTCTACTTGGTTGATGTTATATTTTTACTAGTTAAATAGTTATGCTTACCATTTTCCCCAGATTTCTGCATTTCATCGCTATCTTGCGGACTAACGTGCATTGCTGTATCGAGTTCATTTTTCTGCGTGACCAATCCTCCATCATTCCTCATGTTAACATCAGCCCCTTGACATTTTGTTGCATTAAGATCAGTATCCTTATGTGTATGAATAGCCCCTTGACTTATCAGATGTTCCACTATATTGAGATGGTCGTTCTGGGATGCTATAAACAGAGCTGTCCATCCCTCATTGTCTATCTTGTTCACCTCAGCGCCTTTACTTATCAGATATTTAACTATATCGAGATGGCCGTTCTTGGATGCTATATACAGGGCTGTACATCCATTGTTGTTCTCCTTGTTCACCTCTGCGCCTTGACCTATCAGATAATGCACTATATCGAGATGGCCGTTCTCGGATGCTACATGTAAGGCTGTGATACCGTCCTTTGTGTTCTCGTTCACAACAGCGCCTTGACTTATCAGATATTTCACCATATCGAATTGACTGCCCAGTGATGCTATCGACAGGGCTGTTAAACCGTCTTTGCCTTCCTTGTTCACTTCAGCCCCTTGACTTATCATATACTTCACTGTATCGAGTTCACCATTCTGTGCTGCTAAATACAAGGCTGTTAAACCGTCTTTGCCTACCTTGTTCACGTTAGCCCCTTGACTTATCAGATACTTCACTGTATCGAGTTCACCGTTCTGTGCTGCTGAATACAGGGCTGTATATTCTATACTGCTCTTCTCGTTCACTTCAGCTCCTTGACTTATCAGATAGTTCGCTATGTCGAGATGGCCATTATTGGAGGCTACATTGAGGGCTGTAAGTCCAGCATTGTTTTCTTTGTTTACCTCAGCCCCTTGACTTATCAGATACTTCACAGTATCGAGATAACCATTCTGGGATGATACCAACAGGGCAGTATATCCCACATCGTCTACCTTGTTCACCTCAGCACCTTGATCTACAATATATTTTACTGTATCGAGGTGACCATTGTAGGATGATACATACAGGGCTGTATGTCCAACATTGCTTTCTATGTTTACCTCAGCCCCTTGACTTATTAGATATTTCACTGTATCGAGTTCACCATTCTGTGCTGCTAAACACAGGGCTGTATATCCGATACTGCTCTTATTGTTTACATCGGCTCCTTGACTTATCAGATAGTTCGCTATATCGAGATGGCCATTAATGGAGGCTACATACAGGGCTGTACGTCCACTCGTGGCTCCCTTGTTCACGTCAGCTCCTTGACTGGTCAGATATTTCACTGTTTCGAGATGTCCATTCTGCGATGCTACATACAGGGCTGTTAACCCGGTATTTGTTTCCGTGTTAACCTCAGCGCCTTGACTTATCAGATATTTCACTACATCGAGATGGTCGTTGTGGGATGCTATATACAGGGCTGGAGGTCCATTATTGTCTTCCTTGTTCACCTCAGCGCCTTGACTTAGCAGATATTTCACAATATCGAGATGGCCGTTCTCGGATGCTATATACAGGGCTGTAGCTCCATTTTCGTTTTCCTTGTTCATCTCAGCGCCTTGACTTAGCAGATATTTTACTGTATCAATATGACCATTCTGGGATGCTATATGTAGGGCTGTGCATTCATCCTTGCTCTCCTTGTTCACCACAGCGCCTTGACTTATCAGATATTTCACTATATCGAGATGGCCGTTCAGGGATGCTATAAACAGGGCTGTAGATCCTTGATTGGTTTCCTTGTTTACCTCAGCGCCTTGACTTAGCAGAAATTCTACTATATTGAGATGGCCGTCCTGGGATGCTATAATCAGAGCTGTCCATCCATCATTGGTTTCTTTGTTTACCTCAGCGCCTTGACTTAGCAGATATTCTACTATATTGAGATGGCCGTTCTGGGATGCTATAAACAGAGCTGTCCATCCGTCATTGTTTTTCTTGTTTACCTCAGCGCCTTGACTTAGCAGATATTTCACTATATCGAAATGGCCGTTCTTGGATGCTATATACAGGGCTGTAGCTCCATTATAGTTTTCCTTGTTCACCTCAGCGCCTTGCCTTATCAGATATTTCACTATATCGAGATGGCCTTTCTGGGATGCTATATACAGGGGTGTAGATCCATTATTGTTCTTCTTGTTCACCTCAGCGCCTTGACTTATCAGATATTTCACTATATCGAAATGGGCGTTCTGGGATGCTATATACAGGGCTGTAGCTCCATTATAGTTTTCCTTGTTCACCTCAGCGCCTTGACCTATCAGATATTTCACTATATCGAGATTGCCCCTGAGGGATGCTACATACAGGGCTGTATATCCATTATTGTTCTCCTTGTTCACCTCAGCGCCTTGACTTATCAGATATTTCACTATATCGAGATTGTCTTTCTGGGATGCTATATACAGGGCTGTAGATCCAGTATTGCGTTCCTTGTTCACCTCAGCACCTTGACTTATCAGATACTTCACTATATTGAGATGGCCGTTCTCGGATGCTACATACAGGGCTGTCCATCCGTCATTGTCTTTCTTGTTTACCTCAGCGCCTTGACTTATCAGATATTTCACTATATCGAGATTGTCTTTCTGGGATGCTATATACAGGGCTGTAGCTCCGTTATTGCTTTCCTTGTTCACCTCAGCGCCTTGACTTAGCAGATATTTCACTATATCGAAATGGCCGATCTCGGATGCTATATACAGGGCTGTAGCTCTGTTATTGTTTTCCTTGTTCACCTCAGCGCCTTGACTTATCAGATATTTCACTATATCGAGATGGCCGATCTCGGATGCTACATACAGGGCTGTATATCCATTATTGTTTTCCTTGTTCACCTCAGCGCCTTGACTTATCAGATATTTCACTATATCGAGATTGTCTTTCTGAGATGCTATATACAGGGCTGTAGATCCAGTATTGCGTTCCTTGTTCACCTCAGCACCTTGACTTATCAGATACTTCACTATATTGAGATGGCCGTTCTCGGATGCTATGAACAGGGCTGTAGCTCCGTTATTGCTTTCCTTGTTCACCTCAGCGCCTTGACTTAGCAGATATTTCACTATATCGAAATGGCCGATCTCGGATGCTATATACAGGGCTGTAGCTCCATTATTGCTTTCCTTGTTCACCTCAGCGCCTTGACTTAGCAGATATTTCACTATATCGAGATGGCCGATCTGGGATGCAACATACAGGGCTGTATATCCATTATTGTTTTCCTTGTTCACCTCAGCGCCTTGACTTATCAGATACTTCACTATATTGAGATGGCCGTTCTCGGATGCTATGAACAGGGCTGTAGCTCCGTTATTGTTCTCCTTGTTCACCTCAGCGCCTTGACTTATCAGATATTTCACTATATCGAGATGGCCGATCTCGGATGCTACATACAGGGCTGTATATCCATTATTGTTTTCCTTGTTCACCTCAGCGCCTTGACTTATCAGATATTTCACTATATCGAGATTGTCTTTCTGGGATGCTATATACAGGGCTGTAGATCCAGTATTGCGTTCCTTGTTCACCTCAGCACCTTGACTTATCAGATATTTCACTATATCGAGATGGCCATTCGCGGATGCTATAAACAGGGCTGTACATCCGTCCTTTCTGCCCTTGTTTACCTCAGCGCCTTGACTTATCAGATAATTCACTATATCGAGATGGCCGTTATGGGATGCTATAAACAGGGCTGTAGATCCAGTATTGTTTTCCTCGTTCACCTCCGCGCCTTGACTTATCAGATAATTCACTATATCGAGATGGCCGTTCTGGGATGCTATATACAGGGCTGTATTTCCATTATTGTTTTCCTTGTTCACCTCAGCGCCTTGACTTATCAGATATTTCACTATATCGAGATTGTCTTTCTGGGATGCTATATACAGGGCTGTAGATCCAGTATTGCGTTCCTTGTTCACCTCAGCACCTTGACTTATCAAATATTTCACTATATCGAGATGGCCATCCGCGGATGCTATAAACAGGGCTGTACATCCGTCCTTTCTGCCCTTGTTCACCTCAGCGCCTTGACCTATCAGATAATTCACTATATTGAGATGGCCGTTATGGGATGCTATAAACAGGGCTGTAGATCCAGTATTGTTTTCCTCGTTCACCTCCGCGCCTTGACTTATCAGATAATTCACTATATCGAGATGGCCGTTCTGGGATGCTATATACAGGGCTGTATTTCCATTATTGTTCTCCTTGTCCACCTCAGCGCCTTGGCTTATCAGATAATTCACTATATCGAGATGGGCGTTCTGGGATGCTATAAACAGAGCTGTAGCTCCAGTATCGTTTTCCTTGTTCACATCAGCGCCATGCCTTATCAGAAACTTTATCTTGGCAAGATCTCCCAACGATGCTGCATCTAAAATCTCATTTGTTGCTCCCTTACCAGCCATTGTGTCATCTGTAAACAGTTATTCAAACTATTATGATTTGGTGTCTGATGTCACCCTTTGTCTCGAAGTCTCTGTTGTAAAGGAAATACAATTGTGTTATACATATAAGATTTCCGCATGTTTGATCAAGTCGAAATATCGCCTGTTGACAAATAGCCTCAGAGTGAGCGCACTAACCATAGTCCAATGTCACTCAATACAAGTGATAATGACCTGATAGTGTGTGTGATGTTAGTTATACGCCTTATTTAAAGGAACTGCAGCGTCTAGATGGCCTAATTTTCACAATTCGGCTCTCTATAAGTAATTTTTCCCGAAGAAAAAGAATTTAGCATTTATTTCTCATGAAATCAATCAATTTTGGGGTAATTAGTAAATATCTTATTGTCCTGGGAACGCCACTTTTCAATCGCCAAAATGTGACGTCATCTAAAGACCGGACTAATGAACTAAATTCTGTAGATGACGCGTCATGACGTAAGCAAATGAATTGTCAATCACACGTCGATCACGCTGCCTATTCCGGACGCTAAATGTGGGTGGGGCGTAAATTTGCTGCTAAGTAAGATTTGGCATCAGGAAACTAGTCTTAAATCACTACTGTGTTTATTTTCATGGATTTTTCTTCGGCATACCTATGTTTCAAGTCATCAACTATGGAATAAGTGTCAACATACGTTGTATTCTGTAGGTCCTTTAATACCACGTAACACGTTTCGCAATCAGCATACCATGCTATTTTAACATATCCATTTTAGACTTTTGATCACAAAACAAATATGATTTACCTCCGAAATTGTATGCCGTATCGTATAAATAAGCGATACAGGTGAACTTTATTACAAATACCATGCGACCTTTACTTTACATTTAAATGGAAAATGGTCTTATCACGCCAACGACAACAAGGGTACTCTGATTTGTACTACTGCTCCTTATCAACTTGTCGCCTCTGAAATTAAAGGTCATCTTACTGTTTATACATGTATATCAGTAACTAAATACGTGTGTACTAAAATACGTAATTAACATGATACAGTATTAGAGGGGTACTTAGATAAACGGTTACAGTCCGTTATTCCGAAGGTTCGTTATTCCGAAGGTTCAGTTATTCCGAAGGTTCGTTATTCCGAAGGTTCGTTATTCCGAAGGTTCGTTATTCCAAAGGTTCATTATTCCGAGGGTTCGTTATTCCGATCTGAAATGTTAGTATTATAACAAAGCCGAATTCATTTTCGGATTAAGGAACCCGATTTCATTTTAGGACTAATGAACCTTCGGAATAACAAACCGTCGGAAAAACGATCCTTTGGAATTACGAACCTTCGGAATAATGCAACAAATGTTCGGATTAACGAACCCTATTTCATTTTAGGATTAACGAACCCTCAGGTATACGAAATTTGCATGTTCGGAATAACGAACCTTCGAAATAACGAACCTTTGGAATAACGAACCTTCGGAATAACGAAGCGCACCCAGATAAACAACCTAACAGACAAATACACCACTAAACGTGCATAACCAAAATGCAACTTCAATTTAGGAGTTGTTCTTCGCATGGAAATGAAAAGAGTGTTAATTCGATAAATTGCTATATTGAGTTATGCATACCATATAGCAGCCTATCCAATTAAATATAGAAAACGCTGCTGTTTTAACAAATTCAAACTCATTTATACCTTGTAAATTTGTTAAGTCAGTTATTTTTTTTCCTGAGTGTAATATAACTTGGCTGTTAGTGGGTTCATTATGGATTGTATGGCGAGTGAACAATGCCCTGGATACCCTCCGTCTGTTGCTTAAAATTACACATTAATAAACCTCAAATAACCCGGCCTTTTTAGGTTTAAGACAAATACATAGGCTCGATTGATAAATTGAGTAGAAACCATCTTTGCTTCATCTTTGTTTGTTTGCGACAAAAACTACCCCTATATACATATGCGTAGGAGGTTGGGGCTGTGGGGGAGGGGGGGGGGGGGGGCTGGTGAGCTGAATAGTCACAACGGACAAATATTCGGCAAAATATTTCAGCTCCCATGAAAAAACAATATTCCGCGACGACCATGCTTATATACCTGCCCAAAATCATACTATTAGTTTTATTTCCACAATCACGCTTTGTGTTATGATATTTGCCGGTATATTTGGGGACGTTTTCCATCATATAAATCTATACAGCACTCCGTTTAGGGTGTCATCATTTTACATATTCAGCATTACCGAATTATATATTGTTAAATTAAGAGTGCCATTTATGGTTCAGACCTTCGTCTCCAAAGCAACTTCCGATGTTTCGATGGGGCAATTATCATCATTTACTGCCCATACAAAACTATGCAGGGGGTATTATACCCCCACATTTTACATTTCTTTTGTTTTATACCCAACTACATACGTTTTCTTGGTTTTGAATGATATTTGTACAGTTCGCAGGATCGGTTTTCTTTTTTGTAAAATGTTAAGGGGTCTAGGGAAATTAATTTGGCATTTAGCGGCTTCATTATGGAATGTATGGCGAGTGAGTAATGCTATGGATACCATCTGGTTTGTTGCATACAAATAAACGTCACATCCATGATTGTCATTCTGCTCTGGATTATTATGCACATAATATTATAGTCTTATAATACTATAATAAGTGTAATTAAAAATCAACACCACAATTATTATTACCGGATACCACACTTATCAATATAATATGTTTATATGCTCAAGAAAAAACACATATAGGCCCGTTTGATTAATTTAGTAGAAACCATCTTTGCGTTGTACTATTTAGCCAAGTCAAGTGCATACTTTAAACGTTTAGAGATGAATCGTTGTTTGCGATAAAATAAAAAAAATACCCCTATATACATAGGCGTAGGGGCCGGGCAGTGGGGTTAGGGGAGGGAGAGGGGGGGGGGGGGGGGGGGGGGCTTGTGAGGTGAATAATCAGAACTGACAAATATTCTGGCAAAATATTTCAGCACCATGAAAAAAAAAACGTTCCGCGACGCCCATACCCAAATCATAATACATTCATGACGTCAGCACTATTTGTGTTATTTCCATAATCACGCTTTACTTTGTATTATCATAGTTGTCGTTATACCGGGCGTATCAAAAAAAGCATTACACTTTTATATATTTATAAGATTTGTTCATGTCGATGGATGCCCCATGGTCTCATCTATCAAGTGCCACTAACAAAACAAATTTTCGTTCACGCTTGGGCGAACACTGACAGTTTTTGTACAGTGTCAAAAATGGCTTGCGCCAAATTGAAAGAAGAGGGACAATTAAACCAGCAGACTGAATAAGTACTCCCATTCAAACAAATTGCTCTTTGCCATAAATTTAAGAATATTTTATGATTGTGTAATAATTTTGTGGCAATTTTCTATCATAATTTAACTGATTTCATTGTTTTATATGCATGTGTGAGAATCAATAATGGGTAATTACTTCAAGAACTTTTTTAAAGCACAGACACATCAAAACCACAGTGCCAAATCAATTAATCTTCAAATCATTCAACCGATTTATCAATCAATCAATGAGAAATCAACCAATCAATCAATCAATCAATCCATCCATCCATCCATCCATCAATCCATCATTTAATCGATCAATCCATCCATCAATCAATCCAGCAATCCATCCATCAATCAATCAATCAATCAATCAATCAATAAATCCATCCATCCATCCATACATCCATCCATCCATCCATCCATCCATTCATCCATCAATCCATCAATCCATTAATCAATCCATCAATCAATCCATCAATCTATCAATCCAATCAGCCCATCAATCTATCAACATGAATATTCGTTCATGCATGCTTCTGGGTCATCTTTTGTATGTGTCACACTCAATGAAAGGATTTGCATTGCTAATGAGGACAGGCTGGAAATTTTGTCATTAACGATGCAAATCCTTTTATTATCTATCAATCTATGGCTTATTTATTCTAACCCATGTATAAAGCAATGAAATCATTTAAATTATGATAGAAAATTGCCACAAAATGATTACACTATCATAAAATAATCTTAAATTCATGGCAAAGAGCAATTTGTTTGAATGGGAGTACTTATTCGGACTGCTGGTTTAATTGTCCCTCTTCTTTCAAATTGGCGCAAGCCATTTTTGACACTCTGTACAAAAACAGTCACTGTTCGCCCAAGCGTGAACGAAAATTTGTTTTGTTAGTGGCACTTAATAGATGAGACCATTGGGCATCCATCGACATGAACAAATCTTCTAAATATATAAAAATGTAATTTTGAAAAAATGTTCAAAAGTGTAACGCTTTTGCAGGTTGGGTTGTAATGTGATGTGAATATAGTCGGGACTGACAAATATCGAGTATAGACACAACAACAGCAAGTAAGTTCCCCTTATTTGAAATAGCGTAACTTTTTGACGAACAAGATTTGAGAAAAATAACTTGGCAGGATTGTCCCTACATGTATTGACTAACTTATCTGCGAAAATAATATTGATCCGTCGAGGCATGCATGAGTGGGCACACATAAAGACAAAATGGTCACTCTTCAAAAGTCACAAGAGTCACAAAGTGACCATGTTGCCTTTAATGTGCGCTTACTCATGCATAACATACCGAATTAATCTCATTTGTAGAGAGAAGTTGGCAATAAGCGTATAAACAATCATGCTCAGTCATTTTGATCAAACATTTGTTTTAAAGTTATGTTATTTTGAATAATGGGGGAATTTATGTGCCACGATCTGAACTTTTGTTCAGGGAGCCATCGTCTGTTCATGCATGAGAGACTATCCTTTAACCCATGTGAGATAATCATCCTATTTATTCCCCATTGAACAAAACACATTTTGTAAAAGGCCGCTCTAGCTACTCGTTTCAACAATGCATCGCTTCTCGCTTCCAAATGTATCAAATGTATTCCAGATTATGAGCGTAGTAGAAGTAATAGGTGTGACGGGGGTTAATTGTTATCATATTTTAGCTGTGAGATGTTGATTATTCCTTTCTACGTGTCATTATGGGGGAAACAGGCCGATGTTACAAGTATACAGGAGTTATAATACCCCCGTTATGTCACGTCCATTTATTACCCAACTAGTTTGAAAGACGTTTTCTTGCGTTTGAATGGTATTTTACAGTTTGTAGGGTTGGTTTCCTTTTTTGGAAAATGTTAAGGAGATCTACTAACATTGTCAAAATAATTACAATTTACTTAAGTCTCTAGTGACTCATATTGTATTGTGTCTTACCAATAAAAGCATCGAACTAGATTTGGTTTAATCACCGTTTCGTTATACAATATCTATACTGGAAGTTTTTATAATTAACAATGTTTACAACGTCAGCGCAATAAGTGAGTCAATGTCGCTTTAAGTTATTTTTGACCAATACTCTAGATTACCTTTAAGGGAATCTATTAAGTAACTTTGTCAAAATATTTAAAATTTACTTGGAACTCTAGCGGCTCTCACATGTATATTGCACTTGGTATTACCAATATAATCATCAGTATTGGTTTAATCACTGTTTCGTTATAAAAAAAATATGTATTCTAGAAGTATTAAGAATTAACCCTGTCTAGTGGATTATTCAAATGTTTACAACGTCAGCTCAATAAGCGGGTGAATGTTGCTTTTCATTTGCCCTTGTCACGTGTGTCATATGACATTAATATATCATTATCGCACATCACTCAGTGGGCATATATAATCACATACATGCACATTGTGTTACTCCTTTGTCAGTTTGTGCACATGTTTACACATTTAGTATATCCCTTTAAACATTGCACGTTAGTCTTTATAACGCAATTATCTTGCGATGTACTCGATACATTGATTGATGATACTATTTTTAAACCCCTTTCCGCTGCTTATTTTAATATATATGCCACAGATATCAAGACTGAAGAATTACTATTCTTATATAGCCATTGTGGTGGTGTATTTTATCTCAAATGGACTTTGCTCGCGAATAAACATAAGGTGCCTCTAATATTTACTTCTGCCGTATAGCGGCAAATTAGACAGGTTAAACATACACAATGTATTAACAGCTTATCAAGTATCTACAGTTTGTGATTAAATGGTTACACCACATGTACATCAGTCTGCA
The DNA here is from genome assembly GCA_037951105.1 of Echinarachnius parma. Classification (NCBI taxonomy): domain Eukaryota; kingdom Metazoa; phylum Echinodermata; class Echinoidea; order Clypeasteroida; family Echinarachniidae; genus Echinarachnius; species Echinarachnius parma. The sequence goes on along the minus strand of JBAMJV010002203.1, from coordinate 62,365 downwards.
CGTTCTGTGTTCAATTCACTGAGAAATCATATTTATTTGTTGTTCTCATGTTTGCTTGCGTTATGTATTTCTGATTATTTCCCCTGTTTCAATTTATGGTTGTTCTTTGAGTTTAGGTGTAAATGGTTAGCTACAGTCTTGGTGTATGTGGGTGTGTGTGTGCGTGTGTGTGTGTGTATGTGTGTGTGTGTGTTTGTGCGCATATTTCTGTATATGGGGGGGGGGGGGGGGGTGCCAATATCTTACTCATCACGTGCAGGGGAATTTGATCGTCAGTTAACCATGAAGCAAGTCTTAAAAATATTTTGTTTTAAGGGGTTTCCAGATGATGTTGCTGAACTTTAATTTATAGTTGGATATCGACAATTCCAACATGTTTGTACATTCATCTTTTCAAAACCCAACCATTAAAGTAGAGGTCCATGAGAATTCTAGTACTACTACCCCCTGGACAATTAACCCTTTGGAAAATCACCCCCCCCCCCCCAAGACAATTTCCCCCGGGGGTAGTTGTTTTGGGGGGTAAATTGTCCTAGGGAGAAGTTGTCTTGGGGGTAATTGTATTGGGGGTAACTTTTTTGGGGTTAATTGTCTTAGGGGGTACTCGTCCAGGGGTAATTGTCTTGGATGGGTAATCTTCTGGGTAGTGATTATCCAGGGAGGAGTAGTCCGGTGCATGAGTGTAATGGGACCGAGTATATTCAACTCCTTTGTATTCAGTAAATTATTCAATCATTCGAATCAATATACTTCATATGCAAATTGGAAAAGATTTCATAATCAGTATAAACATAAATAATTAATACTATAAATCAACATTCTGTCACTAACATGTACGTTTAAAGGGATCGAGTAAATGTTTGACATGTGCAAACAATGGTAGATTTTAATTTCACACAAAATCAATCTGTTTAAGTTATGAAATGAAGGGTTTCATAAAGAATTCAATATTTCTTTTCATGAAAATAAAGGGTCAATACTCACCGACAGGTCGAAAGGGTTTTAGATCACTTGAATCCAACCATTGCAGTCACCAACAGGTAAATATCACTTGTCAAACGGAGGGTTGCTACACCGCAGATCACCATGTTGAACTAGGCTAGTGTGTGCGCACTTCCGAACACCGATGTCAGGGGGTGTTACTTTGCCACAATGACCGCGATTTTTTAAGACCGGAACGACTGCTTCTATACGGTGCATTATGGGCTACTTGGAAACTACATGTACCAATCACAGAGCAGTTTATAGCGTAGGCTTCCTGCACCGCGGATCGTCATTATGAACTAGGCTAGTTTGTGCGCACTGCATAGCACCGATGTAGTAAGTAGTACGCACCGTGCAGAGGGCGTTTGTGGGTCGGCACCGCACATGAGTTACGAATTGTGTGGAATGAATTGATAAGATCAACGTACTCAAATCATGGAAGGGCGCCACGTTACGCCAAAGCCGAATAGCTCGAGGAGGTGGGCAAATGTGTTCCCATAGGTTATTCCCGACCGGATACCCCTGTAATATCCTCCCATGTGGTCCTTTCCTGTGATTCATACTTATACATGTATGTGACTTTTTAAGTGTTTACTTTTCATTATTTTTCTTTTCATGGGGTGGTGGCAAAGCTGACATCCTCCACATGAATTGGACACTAATACAGCATCAACTCCCGTTTGGATGTGATTCCACTGTGCCCTGCATTGCGTGTTCAGAGTCAATCCATATTAAAGGGGTAGTTCAGTTTTGGTAGAGAGGGCGCTGCACATCACAATTTCTTGTGAGGTAATGAAAAAATGGGTGTCGACTTTGAGAGAACATGCAATTTTAATGGCAGAATAAACTTTATTTGGTCAAAATCGACCAAGAAATGGCTGAAATATCAATAAATATATCTGATCTTATAATTATTTGGGGCCCAAATAATTAGATGATAATTTAAAAAAAAAAAAAAAAATGCTTGCACTTTTTCAACAAATTTCGAAAGCGTTTTTTAAATAGTTGTTGATTATCTTTCTATTTAATCATTATTTCAATAAAACATCACATATATAATTTTGTATGAAAAATGGTTTAAACCAATGCCTTTTAGGAATACGCCCTCTTGTGTTTTAATGACTCTTGTTTAATGATAACGGGCTGTTGACTTAGTCGTTTGTAATTTTGTATACATTTCGAGCATGGTGGAGTTATAACCATTAGTTTATAATGTTACTGTCCAGGTTTGGTTACTAAAGTTCAGCCTTACCAAAACTATACTACCCCCTTTAATGTACTTGGGTAGTGTAAAAGATCATCAGCAATATAGTGGTTGCATATTTAACTAACCCAAACATTATTATGGCCTATAAATCAATAAGACACCATGGTCCGGACATTTGGAATGCTTTACCTGACAACATTAAACACTCTGCAACTCTTTATTCATTTAAAGCTTCGATGAAAAAATATTTAATATCCAAATATTCATGAATATAATTAGGGTCTAAATTATTGTAAATTGTTTATTTATATTGACTAATTTTAAGATAACCAGGTCTAAAATAAATAATCAAGCACTTATTGCACATGCACTCACCCACATGCACACACCTGCATTTTGTTTTCTTTCTTTATTCCCATAAAAAAAAACAATTGTTATATATATTTCTTTCTTTCTTTCAGATACTTTCTAAAAAATCACTTGTGCGTGACACTCTATTTTATTATATACTCTAATAACAGCGCCATGTACCCCTTCCTCTCCTGGCTGCTATCGATTCAAGCATTCATGCTTATGATAGTTTGCCCCTGCATTTATTTAGATTATTTGCATTACATTCAATTGATTTAAGTTTTGATTTATATATATATATATATGTATTTTCTTTTTATATCAAATGCCACATTCTATGTTAATCAATTATGTTATATACTTGTATTGTCATTTGAATATGTTGATCCTGATATTTCTTTAATAAATGCAGAAAAACATCTGCTAAAAAAAAAAAAAAAAAAATAGCGAAAGTGTTAGTGGGCGGTACTATGTTCCTTCTTTGCGGACTGGGAACATCATAACAACTTTATATTTGATTAAAGCTTTTTCTGGAAATAGTGTACTTGTTACGATAGCTTGGTCGGTCGAGAAATAGATATGTCATAAAGGTCATGCAATCGATGAAGAATCGAGAATATCTTTAAAAAATTGCCGGCTTATGGGAACGTGCACATATCATATGATTTGTTATTAGACTGTAATGCGCAGGCAGATATAGTTTACACGATTAGCCTGCTTCATCAATTGATTCTGCACTTCAGACAACAAATAACACGCGTACACATGTCATATACACAGCTAAAGTTAGATTGAGGTCTCACATACGTTGAACCAGTGACTGTTTGTTCAAAAGTCGACTGAATAAGTTAATCGGAGTTTACTCGCATCCATCTTTGTGTATACGCACTAAAAAGTAATGGTTCAAAATCGCACCTTTAAGGTACAAAGAGTTGAACAATAGCATCTCCCTAAATGGTGCATATTGCAGTCTTGCACCTCTATAGAGTGGTGAAGTGTGACGTCACCAATAACGTCATAAACATCTTTTTTTTTTACAATTTTCAAATTTTATTTTCATTTTCCGAAAGAACATCTAAAATAATGTCCAAATACCGAAAATTAATTGAATATGTTTAGTATTGTTTGAGATATGCCCATCCGAAGATGGGAACCAGGGCACTATAACACTGATTGCCTATTGACACACAAATCATTTGGATAGGCATATATCAGCCAATACTTAACATATTCAATTGATTTATTTGTTATTCTCTTTCTGAAAATGAAGTTAAATTTTGAAAATTTTAAACAAGATTGTTATGACGTCATGGCTTCTGTACTCTATGTAATGCAGACGTGCACCTTGATAGTCCCTGTATGTTCTATGTCTGTACATGAACATTGCACGTGTGAATCCCATACGGCGCAAGTAAACAATATTTGTGTGTGTATGGCAAACATTTGATTTGAAGGATGGACTTTGTCTTAGATGTTTGTATAATGTTAATAATTATAAATATTACAATTATAATACAGTAATAAACCGCTCAGACAAATTTCGGAAACTCAACTTTGTATCACTCTTATCGTAGAATTATCGTGTTTGTCTTTTAGTGTCATTGCATTGCATGATTATTACCCTTTATAATGGTACATTATTTTTAATTTATTTCAAACTTGAGAAAACGTAATGCGTTTCAGAATGGCGGACGATCAGAAGTCAAATCTTGCAAAATGGGCCAACATTATTAAGTTGGGAAAGTTGACTTTTGTGTTGTATAGGTTTAATGTTCAAGTTGTATTGAAGATTGTAGCGTTTTCAAATGATTTAAACCTTTTAAATTTGATATAATTGTAAAGCCCTATCATCCGGCATCAGTTCAATACGATAACATCGCAACGATCTTAATAGCAGGTTAAGTATGGTACAGCTAAATATGGGGAGTGTCAAAAGTTGTAAAATTTAAGGCGTTGCATCGAAAATGTACTATTGGAGGCGTTTTTGGTTTGTTTTGCCTTGCATAATCATCAGTTAATTATTGTACATTAATATTATGTATCATCTGTAATAATAAAGCTATCGAGGTGTGTGCAGTAAACGCGAATATGGAGGCGCATTAATGTTATATAGTTAATGCCGTGGCTTTTTGTTCTAAGATTTTGGTAAGATATTGTTGTATTAATCATAACTCTATTAGCATTACATTTTGCACTCGTTAATTTATATCTAGTATGATATCTTATTTGTAATGATTATGTGGCATGTGTTCGCGTGTGTGTGCAGTACAGGAAAACTATATGCCACGAATTTCTCTAAACCTACGCAAACAGGCTAGAACTGGCACAATAGCGCCCTCTTTGACCGTACAGGCATGCCTTGTTTAGCACATATCAAACGGCAAAACGGTGCACTTTGCAACATGTAATTTTAAGTCCCATACATTCTGAAATACTGCACACATCTCAATCGCATAACCATTACGACTGGAGCATGACTTTATTGAAAAAATAACACGCTTCCACATGAATTTGGATTTCATAATGAATATGTAAAATAAAGTACTAAGATATCTCCACAAAAAAGTCCTTTTTTGGATGCAACGCTTTCTTTCACAAAATCAAATGCATTTTGGAAAATTTATTTGTCGATCCTCCCCAATATTCACATTTACTTTACCTGCCCGGCTTTCATAATCATTACAAGTGAGGCGTCATTGGAAAGATAGTTGAATAGGCTTTCTGCTTTGACCGTATTTAACAGTATCTCTTCATTGTTTAAATTATTCATCGTCGACAAAATTTGAACTTGAACAAACCGTGATATGAGAGTCAGACCTTCCGACTAAAGTTCGTTGGCACATTTTGCGACATTTCACTTCTGACCTTTCTACATTCTCAAATATACTGCGCATACCGCATACTCATGATTCTTACGTATTTGGTATCATTTTAAAGAGGAATACACATCCTTTCTAGTGATACCAAAGATAACGAACATGAGTTTATAGGAAAATAGATATAATCGATAAAACTTGAGTTTCCGAACTTTTTTGAGGGGTTTAGATACGAAAGGATGATATGAAACAAATATGTGCATTATTTCCATTCATTTACTACATTGCATTCAATTATCGTTATCATGTTTTAAAATTACAGTGTGTAGGTTTGAAAACAAATATATCATGATCGTTACATTTATCGGTAACATTAACGTGGTGATCATTACAAACATATACTTTATAATCCACGATAAGACACACGCTGGTCTTTGTAAGTTATTATTCACTCCATAACACATAGCGTATGTTATTATTCATATGAAAGGCCTACTCTAACGCGTCTAAATGTGTGCATGTTCGTTTCTTTGTAGACACGATACAACTACAAAACTGAAATTGTACATTATGCACCTATATGAGGAAATGTAAATATACGACACTATGATTATACTGCAATGGGTAAAAAGCCATTATAATGTATTGTCAAATCCTTATTTATTCTGTTACTTGGTTATCATTAAAATATTCGACTGGAGGAAATAGCTCTTGCATAACAAGCATACAAGATAGGCATCACATTTCTAAGAACACTTTATGTAATGGTATTCACCAGAATAAAACTATATCATTTCCAAATGGACAATCTACGCATAATATATATTCCATTTATAATTAATACAAAATAAAACACAACATAACATTTAAAATAGGCATCCAATGGAAATACACATGTATATAAGTATGTATACTGTACATAGCACTGACATCATGATTGCATGTATTCTTTACATTGCTTATTCAGGGGCGATATATGGTCAGTGTATTATCGGCAAAGTTTACACAATATTTCAAAAGCACGATATTACAACTACAAATTCTAAATTGTACTTTATGCACCTGAAATAGGACATTAAAATGTTTTGTCCTATATACTACAATGGGTAAAATATCCTGTTAAAATACTACTCTGTAATCATTACACCGCTTATTTAGAAGCGATATATGGTCAGTTTATTATCAGCAAAGTTTACACACAAATTAAAGAGCATCCCGGGTACAGTATTTTAAATTGTGGTATATATTTAAAGCCAAATATCACATATATACATAACAATTTAATAATATTTACATTAAATACAAAACAAAAACAAACATTACATTCGAATAGGCATTCACTGGAAATACACATGAATGGATACGTTTACTGTACAAAGATATGCAGCGTTATAAAATGTATTTCTTCAACGCTTATTCATGAATGACGTAGTTAGTGTATCATCGGCAAAGTTTACACACATCCAACAGTACCACGAGTACAGTATCTGAAAGCGTGGTATAAAAAAAACACAGCAGGAATGGGAAACACTTCACACATACATATTTGTTTCATTTGTAATGGTTTTATCACCGACCATGTAAACTAATACACTGTTGGTCATAAAGTTGGAATATTTTTTTTTAGATCAAACTTCATTCCTTTTCCTTATTTGTTGCGCCTAATGAACCATTTTAGACTAAAAATAATGATTTCATAATGTTTCCAAACTACCAATGTACAATAAATGGTTGCATGAATTTGCATTAATTAACTTAGCCTTTTTTTTTTATAGCTTTGATAGACAGAACCTTTGATGATTGGCCCCTTTCCCTCTCCAAAGCGTATGTCCAACAAGTCATCATTATGTGTCATTTCTCAGAGTTGGCTGTACAATTTTCAACCAAAATTGGCACAGAGGCTCTCTAGGCCATACTTTGTCCAACGCCATTGGCTACACGCCAAACGATGCTTGTGTTCCACCAGGAAAGGGTGTCAACAAGCAATGTCCACTACTTCGCTGGAACATCGCAGTTTACGGTCTGTAAAATCCTCAGACGTCATCGAGAGGTGGGTCAATTAAAGCTACGGGAATCTCTAGGACGTCCACGATTGACTACCAGGATAAATGATCGCAAATTGCTTAACCTGTGCCGTAGAAACCGGAAATGCCAAAATGGAGCCTTCGCCGTCTATGAAGAAAACACTATGGAATCAACGCCTTCCGTCAAACTGTAGATCAAATATCGCTCTAACATGGTCACCGAGCAAGACAAACTACAAAGTGTCCACCCCATACCATGCAACCAAGATTTACCGGACGTCTCTGGACTAGGGGGTACAGAAGATCGCCGCCTGGACACTCGTGATATTTCATCTTGATTGGTACGAGCAATAACACCGTTGGGCCGTGACAACCTCAAGTCGTTTTGTGAATGCAGAAATATTGGATCTTCTCGTCACGTAATCGACGAACCCTTTGTCTTCTATCTGTTCGGTCAAGGATGCTATGGCTCGTACCCATTAAGATCACATATCACTAGTGTCCAGGCGGCAATCTTCTGGGCTCCCTAGTCCAGGGACGTCCGGTAAATATCGGTTGCATGGTTTGGAGTGGACACTCGGTAGTTTGTCTTGCTTGGCGACCATGTTAGAGCGATCTCTGACGTACAGTTTGGCGAAAGGCGTTAATTTCATAGTGTCTTCTTCATAGACGGCGTAGGCTCCATTGTGACATTTCCGGTTTCTACAGCACAAGTTAAGCGATTTGCGATCATTTATCTTGGTGGTCAATCGTGGACCATCTAGAGATTCCCGTAGGTTCTGCCTTTCAAAGCTCAGAACAAAAGGCTAAATTAATTAATGCAAATTCATGCAACCATTTGTTGTACATTGGTAGTTTGGAAACATTACAAAATAATTATTTTTTAGTCTAAAATGGTTCATTAGGCGCAAACAATAAGAAAAAGGAATGAAGTTTGATCTAAAAAAAAATATTCCAACTTTATGACCAACAGTGTATATCAATACTATTTGTTAATGTAAACGTTAGCAAATTGTTAACGGTTCTGAAGTTGACTATTTGAGCAATAAAATGATAAAAGGTCTGCTTTCTATATCACATATCCATTCCTTTGCATTATTGGCAGACCACATCGCACGCGAATTCGAGTGAACAGCTACGGAAAACACCCGGTGGCGACGAGCGGAACAAGCTTTGAAATGTTGGTCCAATCTCAGCGATTACTTTCGTTATATATATATCCATTTAATATTGTTCAGACTCTACAATACAAACTCTCTTTTGTACTATTCAATCATGTTCACCAGTTAGTTTGGCAAACATAATTGATTTCCGTAATTTCCCACTACTGCTTTTTTTTTGCCTAAAGATAGTGAAGAGAGAAGACGAATGATACACCATTAAACATCTGGCATATTAAACGGTGTGGATGTATGCACATGGCATAAATGTACTCGCCAGAGAGGGCGTCGCACGATGTTCATATCTACCACTGTATGTACTCGTAGTAATTATAGTAAAAATACGAGCAAATGCAATTTTCATGGTAAATTTTGTATTGCGTTTATGTTATAAGAATATGAAAATGAATTGATATGAATAATATCAAACATGTATATTACAAAACGCTATAACATATTTTTGAAACATCTTAATAAATTAATCATATTACATAGTATTAATATTATATCATACACGATTATCCAAACACAACTTGTATGTACATGACACACAAAAAAAAACACTTTACATTATGCCAACTAAACTTAATATCCGCATCGCATGTTTAAGTTTCATATACTGTTACATATTATAAGTACAATACATTACAAATGATGCATTCAAACGATTGAAATACAAACGAACTCGGTTTCGAAAATAGCAAACTAATGAAGCTAAATCGGAAGACATGTTGGCCTACGTAACAACTTTGTGATATTACCGATAATTACGTAATTGCATTATCAAAATACAATACTCAAATTATACAGTCAAACACACTTTAGTGACCGCATGTATAAACAAGTTAAAAGTTAAAGTCCTTCCCGTGCCAATGTCGGCACACACCGCATGTATAACATATACAATAAATACAAATAATATAGCATAGTATACTATGCTCAGTTTGCATTTAACTATTTGATATGAGATATGTGGGCTTGGTACGAACAGTCACGTTCACGTCACGTTCGCGTCACGTTCACGGTTCTGTACCTTTTGTGAAACAGGTCACCCAAATCTACAAACAGTCACGGTAAAGTGACCCAACAATTTGTCGTTTTCCATGCCGGTAAAACTCGAATCGTCACGTCTACCAAAACGTGACGTGAGTGTTTAATCATTATTTGTAAACGTGAAAGCGCTTGTTACTAAGACTAGTAATGACGTCATCCAGAATATTCTCGACGACACTATACTAATTTTTCTTTTTGTGCGAGTGAATGCCTATGGGGATTGCGTGTTTAAGGATTTGTCGCAGCGCACACAAAATTGTATGTAAGTGATCTGATGCGTCGCGACGATATCGACGAGATTCGAGAGCGAGGCCGAGGCACAGTTTGACGACGCGGCGATCGAGTAAATTGCAGGCTAGGCGCCGGATATTTTCGATGATACAAAGTGAGAATGTGAGTATAGTTTGCTATATCATTATTCTTTTCTAGCTGTTACGAGGACATGCCATATGCCCAAGCCCAAGGCTCGACACGGCTATGGCTGCATGAGCCATGTGCAAAGATTGCCACTGCATAGCCGGCCTACCTAGGGCCTAGGCCATCATAGCATGCGAGCTAGCACTGCCACTGCACTCTGGAATTCACTGGCTGCCGTCAATAATGATAAGGCAGATATCTAGTGCATAAAATAGCCTTGATTACGAAGTCCTGCCAGGCTTTGGGCCATAGCCGTGTCGAGCCGTGGGCTTGGGCATATGGCATGTCCTCGTAACAGCTGGAAAAGTATAATGATATACCAAACTATACTCACATTCTCACTTTGTATCATCGAAAATATCCGGCGCCTGGCCTGCAATTTACTCGATCGCCGCGTCGTCAAACTGTGCCTCGGCCTCGCTCTCGAATCTCGTCGATATCGTCGCGACGCATCAGATCACTTTATATATTACATGCACGCAATGAAACGTACCTGTGCAAGGCGCGGCGATTACGACTACCCCCCCCCCCCCCCCCCCCACGCTGACAGGATTTTATGAACCGCTAGGTCCTGGTCATGTTGGAACCGGTCCTGGTCTAGGCTTCGAAAAAATATTACGAATAAACCTACCCCCCCCCCCCCCCCCCACCGCTGACAGGATTTTTTTTTCTTCAACTACTTGGTCCTGGTCTAGGTTCAACATTTTGGGACTGGTCCTGGACCAACATCACATTTTTTGACAAAAACCCCCTTGAAAATATCGTGGGTTCGCTAGTGATTTTGTTGCCCCCCAATCAGTCCGACCACGCTACACCACTGAATTTTATTATTACACACAAGTAATCAATACGTGTAGAAAGTTATTTTGCTCAAACCTATTCGTTAAAATTATTTCGCTATTTTTATAAAGGGGGACTTTCATTTGTTGTTTTTATTACATGTTTTTTTTTGTGTACGTATAATTTGCGTGTATGGGAGGGTATAACCCCGGGGGGGGGGGGGGGGCACTCGAATTATTTTTTGACGGGGGTGTGCCTCACGGAACTCTGAAATGGGGGTCTGAAGAGCTGACTACAAGCACAAAATATAGGGTCTTTGGAGCTACAAAAACCCTGAAACGGGAGTTAAAGAGTCTAAGGAGCAGACTAAAACTACAAAAAACACAGACATGGAGCTGCCAAAGAACTACGGAAACCCTCAAAAAGGCTCAAATGGTGGTCCAAGGAGCCAAACTAGAAGAGAAAAATGGACTTGGCGCTAGTCAAATACATAGCCAAGTCATTCCGGGGGACTATGGAGCCGAACTACAAGAAGAATAATGGACTTGGCGCTACTCAACTACCTAGCCAAGTCATTCCGGGGGTCTATGGAGCAGCAATTTTTGAAAATCGGGTATCTTTAGAGCTGCGATTGGGTGTGAAAAAGGGGTTCTTTTAAGCGGCACATACCCGTCTTACGTTATACATGAGTGCCCCCCCCCCCCCGGGGGTATAACTAGCTACCATTGTGTCTGGGTGTGCATGCATTTGTCTAGCTGTGTCATCCTTTGATAAGTGTATGCGCTTTTCCTTACACCATACACGATACTTTATTATATAATTTTATATTTTATTGTACATTTCATTGTATTAGTTTCACTAGCATTAGCTGCATCATTAGTACACCGAGTAATGGTAGCAGTGGCCGCACACATGTTTTTTTGTTTTCAAAGGGAAAGGAGAGGGGGTTATTTCGTCAGCCAAATTTCTTTGAGCGGGGGAGGAGGGGGGGGGGGGGGGTTAGCTGTAGATATTTGGAGTGAATTAAAAACAGCCAAAACAGTATTTTTGGGGTACACCCCCCCACCCTCCCCCCCACCCGCCCCCATGGGTACGCCTATGAATGGTACATTTTCATTCATTCATTCATTTCACATAATCTATACGACATCTTCGGCCCGAACCAGCTATTTTGCCATTAGTCTCTTCTCAATGACAATTTACGTTATTTTTTAAAACGCAAGTGGCAATTTACGTGAGCTTTCGTAGATTGCATATAGCAGGTCAACAAATTGTTGGGTCACGTTACCCTACACTTCGTAGATTTTGGTGACCTGTTTCACAAAAGGTACAGAACCTGAACGTGACGTGAACGTGACTGTTCGTAGATTCGGGTGACCTGTTTCACAAAAGGTACAGAACCTGAACGTGACGTGAACGTGACGTGAACGTGACTGTTCGTACCAAGCCAGATATGTGTCATGCACTCAATACAAATAATTGTTTCCAAATATGTACAAAGAAGCATCCATAACATTAAGCTGCGAAAGGATATACAATACAAGACATGTATTTTAAATGCTATAATCACGGTTTAGAGTTAATTAGTTTTATAGCAATGGACCATGGCATTGTACACACAATCATGAAATCTGAAGTGGCGCATGTCAAATAATAAAATGGTAGTGATATTTTGAGAACACTTCAATCAAAAATAAAATATCCGTGCAATTTCTATATGTAAATTATGTAAGTCAAGATATTAGAAATTAATTGTTATTATATATAATCACAAAATGACATTATTACAAAGCAATATACTTCTATTACATAATCAAAACTGTTCAAGCGAGCACTTGTATTATTAAGGTAACAACTCCTGCGTTAGTAGCCCGTTAGTAGATACTTTATTGGGTGGCACTACATCCTATTTATACAACCAATCCCCAATTACAATTGTAAATTGCTGACTTTATATTGACTGGCTGCCTATATGAAACTGCTTTTAGATGATAGTGGGCAATGTATACATTGTATGTGAAATAAACATACAAACTTAAACGTAACACCCAAACTCTTTATTTGGTGTCTCAATGTACTTTTTTGGCCAACAAATTAATGCAACAATTATATGAAAGAGAAATAGTCAATAGTTTTGACATTGTCAGAATGTATGTGAAGTAATAATATGACATTGTTATTCTTTGCAATACCTTCTATACTGCTACAACGCTGAGATTCCATGTACAGTATTACGTGCTATTTTAATACAATATTTTCGTGACGCGATCTAAACACATTAATTAAAATCAATAATTATTTTCATCATTAACATAAAATCCCAAATCAAATGCATTTGAAATCAACAAAGAAATAACACAAATATCTGTACAAGCTATACGACAGAATAATGTAATGCAATGTAAAATAAAATAAAATGTAAACGGCAACATTAAGAGCGTTTTGCTCAAACAGGATGTGGACGGGACGTATACACAAATATTATACAAAATAGTTTCACGTTGTTAAACAGGTGTGACTTAATGTATGTATAACACAAATCCTATTATTTAGAGAAGTTTGACAATTTACAGATTCAGACCTGCAGATCGCCTGTAGAAAATGTATTGTACTCATAATTTATATTTATTGGTATAAATATCAAAGATGTCAGCCGCTAGCCGGAAGGGATCGGTGTAAACATCAATAAATACAATATAGATATTACATATCAGTGTCAAAACGGAAACGACCACATAAAATCTAAACCCTAGCTAAACACTCACGTTACTAAGAATACAACCACATACAAACATAAATAAGGCTTTCCAATTAAAAGTAAATACACTATTTACAAGGTTATTCTATATTTCATGAATAAGAGTCTGAAACCGCAATTACCGAGACAGGATAACCGACACATGTTGAGAACATGCCAATGATTTTGATTCTCTATGGCATTTGTGCGCATTGTAACTCGCAAAAATGAGAGCTATAGGCACCTTAGGAGTTAAACTAATTCAATGTGTAGATTTGTCTCAATATGCCAAAACGACATAGCTATTCATATAGGACACTTGCCTGTGACATATACTCCCCATAGAGTTATTACATGTTACACCAAGATCCCGTAGTAAGTGGGTTAGTAACTGACATTGTCTATTACATAATTATGATTTGTAGTTGCAAACATATAGGGATGTTTTGGGCAGAATTTCACCGAATACAAATTAGAATATATGTGTAATTGCCAAAAATGTGCAATATACATGTACAATGTTGGTAACTAACAATATCTCTTTTAAATTAGGTTACATGCAAAAATATACACATAGAATCAAGATGATTGGAAACCTCATGTTGCAATGAACGAATACAAAAAAGTTATTCTATTATATCTCCCGATGTTCTGACAAAGGTTGAATATATCAATGAGCTGCATAAACTATATATGATACATCGCAGACTAACACATTATCCAGAAAAAAATTACCAGGATTGCAATAATGCACTTGTTCATCCAAGTCATGCAAGAATGCAAGTCACTACTGCAGCTGACTTGACTAAATTGAAAGTACATGCGCATGAATTTTTGATTTTTGCAGCAATCTTGCACTTTTAAAAACACGTAACTATACAAAATTAATGTTGCATAAAATATATATGATACACCGCAAACAAGAAAAATACCCAGAACTTAAGGTCTTGACAATTACCAACATTGCACTAATGCACTTGGTGATCCAAGTAATTTAATGATGCAAGTCAATACAGCTGACAAGAATATATTAAGAGTCAATATGGGGCCTAAATCTTCGATCCTAGCAGAATCTCCTTCAGAGGCTATAACTGACGAGGAAACATAAACAAACTTAAAATATATACTGATGCAAAAAATACTGTTGAGAACTACTTGACTACTATAATTATGACTGTGTAATACAATTAGAGTCAAGAGGGGCCTAAATCTTCGATCCTTGCAGAATCTTCTTCAGAGGCTATAACTGACAAGGAAACATATGAATAATTTAATAATGAAGAATATATTGAAGGTACATATGCATGACTATTTGACTTTTGCATCAATATTGCACTTTTACAAACACACTACTTATTCTGGTTAATATACACGGTTCCTATTATCAATAATCGCATGAAATAATATTATGAAATATTACAAGTGTTATTTCATAATACACACATCTACATTATGTTATCTAGTCTTACAATAATTATTTATATTCTACACGAATATGAAACTGTTAAAAACATGTTTAACCTCTATTGCCGAGAGTAAGATTTGTAAATAATGTTTTTATATCAATGTTTGGACTTGTAAAGGAAAGCATTTTCCAAGTATTTGAAAATCAAAGATTAACTATTTTCAATTTCAATTAAATTTCAATTTATTCTTGCTTCCAACAAAACATTACAAATGAATAATTATAATTTGCACAAAATAGGGATATACATATTGGAAACAAGAGGGGTCCACTAAAAAGCAATGCTTGTACAATTGTGGACCCCTCAAATAATAGTTAGGTATATTGTACATTTAAATTAACACATTCTAGACTACAACAACATGAACAAAAAAAGGGGGGAAAGGGGATGCCAACAGAGACCAACATGGGACAAGAGAGAACTTTACATGACACAAATAGCAGAAGACGTACACAATACAAACAAATTAGACACTGCCAAAAGGGAGAGAGAGATCGAAGGTTCAAATGTATGTAAAAGATAAGCTGCAAGTGGTGTTCAAGTAAAAATAAGGAAAAGACTTGCGCATAATAGAAAGGAACACTGCGTGAGAAGGCACAATATATAATATCAGATTACATTTTGAGTCCGCGAGTAAGGAATGACCTTGTTTTAGGATGACGTAAGCACGGGATAAGAGTAAATGGGAGATATAATTCAAGGATGTTTATAGGATTGTAATAAAAACAATTTAAATTTTTTCTTAAAAATATTAATCGATGGAGCATTTTTTATTTCATTACTTAAATAATTTGGACAGTTACGTCCGATTTAGCCATTACTATTAAAGGGATACAGTAGTTGATTTTTTGCAAAGAGAGTATAGGTTTGGTCAAACTGAATTTTTGTAACAAAAACTGCACCGTTACATTACACACTAATATATTTATAACTCCACAATGCTTGAAAGTAATAAGCAATTACAAATGACTAAACAAAAAGAGCCGTTACAAATTAGGAAGACGCCTTCTAAACTTTCCAACATTTTAAATAAAATATTGTGCATGTGATGTTTTGTTAAAAAAGTGATAATTAGATAATCAACAACTATTTAAAAACCTCTTTTGTAATATTTTAAAAAGAGGAAACATTTAAATTGTTTACGGCTGGTTCAAAGTTGTCGAATAATTGTGGGGCCCAAAAATAATTTGGACAGCTACGTCCGATTTAGCCATTACTATTAAAGGGATACAGTAGTTGATTTTTTGCAAAGAGAGTATAGGTTTGGTCAAACTGAATTTTTGTAACAAAAACTGCACCGTTACATTACACACTAATATATTTATAACTCCACAATGCTTGAAAGTAATAAGCAATTACAAATGACTAAACAAAAAGAGCCGTTACTAATTAGGAAGACGCCTTCTAAACTTTCCAACATTTTAAATAAAATATTGTGCATGTGATGTTTTGTTAAATAAGTGATAATTAGATAATCAACTATTTAAAAACCTCTTTTGTAATATTGTAAAAAGAGGAAACATTTAAATTGTTTACGGCTGGTTCAAAGTTGTCGAATAATTGTGGGGCCCAAAATAATTACAAATGGTTATGTTAATGGATATTTCAGACATTTCTGAACTGATTTTCATCAAAATAATAATAAAGTTTTAAAAAGTCTGAATTTAAATTAATTAAAATTATAGGCTCTTTCGAATTAAACATTCAGTTTTTCATTATCTCACAGCAATTATGTTTGTGTAGTGCCCTCTATACCAAAACCCAACGTTCCTTTTAATATATTAGACACAGGAAGTAAAATATATGTATGTGTACGATTGTTGGTGATAATACTGTTTCGATATACTGCTTAAATACAAAGTTTTTTGTCTTAAAGGAATCAAGTAATTTTGTTGACATGTGTATCGTTGTAAATTGGTATATCCACCGAGTAATGTGTGAACATTTCACGTCAAGTGTATATTATATGGCCGTGTAATGAGCAAACATTCAAACTGATATTGACTATGAGTTAAATGCATTGCTCTGACTCTGATGTATGAACCTTCTCACACACTCATCAGAGATGACGCTCTGCCAGACCCCCTAGGCTGGCTGACTCCAAGATTCTCCGTAGTTTCTCTTTCGATTCTGGACCTTCACCATGCGTTGCCCTCCATCTCCTGAGCAGCTCTCTGGCGGCATCTCTAGAATCAGTTTCCCGGTACTTGTCGACATCATTCATGCTAAACCCGAGCTCGACGCCGAGGTCGTATATACTCACGGGAGGTATGTCTTTGGCAAGGGCCAGAATCACTCTGTCGGTAAGTCCTGCTGCTGATGATGCCGTGGACCTGAAATTAACACGATTTAAACAATTGTTATACTGAATCAACTCTTTGCTATCTCCCAAAGATATAACATTTATCGTAGTCGCGTGATCATGGTACAAATCAACATATATTCAAAAGTACACTAGAAATGTCTTTACAAGATGCTGAAGTACACAATTTACTTCTCCCAGATGAAGATAACAAAAGTAAAACTAATAATGACTGTTGAATGTGATACATGTAATACTCAAAGGAATGACACAATAGATGGAGCTATATAATGCATACGCAATAACTGTCATATTTTACAACAATATTCAATTCTCCCATTTCATTATCTTTATTTATCTCACCTAGAGCTATGAGAGACCGTTGTCACTGGTGATTCACTCTGACCTTGTGATACGTTCCCTAGAAGAAATACAAGGTTTAAAGCAATTACAGCTTGACAAACTTGTTATGAGTATAGGAAGAAGATTGAGCACAATTTGCCTTTAAAGAGATCTAGTTACTTTGTTGCAAAGTGAAAAAAAGTAATGCGAGGGTTACACACTATGCAATGGTGTGATCTAATATGTCCAGAAAGTAATGTGCAAAAATTGCAAGTTAATTGGATGTTATCTGGCCAAGAATTGAGCGAAAATGCAAAGTGCACTTACTTCGTACACGGCTGAAAATGTCCCGTACGTAGTTTCATAACCGAACACTTCGATTGTAAATATCTTTTGAACAAAATGGAAAGCTGATAAACATTTCATGCGGGAATTGCTATTAAGACTATAATTGGATTTTGAAAATTCGGACAATTTTACTAAATCCCTTAAAGAAATAGTTGTGTTTTTTTTTTTTAAAGAGAGTACAGTTGTTAAAGGGACAGCTCCACTTTTACAAAACGTCTGAACAGCTTTCAGTTGACGGATGGGGATCAATGTAACAAGCAAAAAAAAAATCAGAGCGAACAGCCATCTAATTTGGATTCTACGAATGAAAAACGAATGCGTCCCTCTATTTAAACTATTTATCGGTCAATAAAGGAGTTCAACTGATTTAGCATACTATTACAACAATATAGTACTAATTCTCGTAAAGGTATTGTGAAGCCGACATTTCTTAACGTATGTCACGGAAAAAGATCTCAAAAATAAAGAATATATAATTACATGTAGTCAGTTTAAGCGATGTTTGGGTATTTTGCTTGGTAAACGCTCACACATTAGTACTTATGCGCGGATCACGTAGCTAGCGCGGGTCAAGTAGGGGTCATGCATACCGATCTGGCACTCCGTGAAATCTGTGTACAAACTTACTCACCGACGGAAAATACGTATGTGCCCATTAAACCAACGTCCCTCAGTTTAATCAGTTTTAGGTCTATAACTCCACGAAAAAAGATTTGAAGCCCTAATTTGTTCAGGCATGCTATTAAATGACATTTCCTTTCATATAAGACAATAACCTCGCAACTTTTGAATTTTTGCTTGCAAAAGAGGATCTCTCCCTTTAAAGAGAGTACATAATCAACAACCTGCACCATTACATTACTAACAAATAGTTATAACTCAACCATGCTCGAAATGTATGCAAAATTACAAACGACTAAAGTTAAATGCATGTTATGATTCTCAAAGAGCCGTGACAAGTCAAAATAGGGCTTTCTAAATAAGACGAAACACTTTATAGTCGGGACTTTTAGAGGCATATGGGGGTGTTTGATGCAGATTCTTCTACATGCACCAAATTTGGCCTAGAGGTAGTCCGAACCATATTACAGAGCGTATAAAAAAAGCGTTACACTTTTGAATTTTTTTTTCAAAATTACATTCTTATATATTTAGAAGATTTGTTCATGTCGATGGATGCCCAATGGTCTCATCTATCAAGTGCCACTAACAAAACAAATTTTCCTTCACGCTTGGGCGAACACTGACTGTTTTTTACAGAGTGTCAAAAATGGCTTGCGCCAATTTGAAAGAAGAGGGACAATTAAACCGGCAGACCGAATAAGAACTCCCATTCAAACAAATTGCTCTTTGCCATGAATTTAAGATTATTTTATGATAGTGTAATCATTTTGTGGCAATTTTCTGTCATAATTTAAATGATTTCATTGCTTGATGCACGGGTTAGAATAAATAAGCCATAGATTGATAGATAATAAAAGGATTTTCATCGTTAATGACAAAATTTCCAGCCTGTCCTCATTAACGATGCAAATCCTTTCATTGAGTGTGACACATACAAAAGATGACCCAGAAGCATGGATGGATGGATGGATGGATGGATGGATGGATGGATTGATTGATTGATTGATTGATTGATTGATTGATTGATTGATTGATTGATTGATTGATTGACTGATTGATTGATTGATTGATGAATGGATTGCTGGATGGATTTATCGATTAAATGATGGATTGATGGATGGATGGATGGATTGATTGATTGATTGGTTGATTTCTCATTGATTGATTGATGAATCGGTTGAATGATTTGAAGATTAATGGATTTAGTACTTTTTGAATGAATGACTTGCATGTGGTTTTGATGTGTCTGTGCTTTAAAAAAGAAGTAATTACCCATTATTGATTCTCACCCATGCATATAAAACAACGAAATCAGTTAAATTATGATAGAAAATTGCCACAAAATGATTACACAATCATAAAATATTCTTAAATTTATGGCAAAGAGCAATTTGTTTGAATTGGAGTACTTATTCAGTCTGCTGGTTTAATTGTCCCTCTTCTTTCAATTTGGCGCAAGCCATATTTGACACTCTGTACAAAAAGTGTCAGTGTTCGCCCAAGCGTGAACGAAAATTTGTTTTCTTCTTCTTCTTCTTCTATAATCTTCAAAGGGCTATAATGCAGCCTATCTCGAAGATGAACTTAACTTGTGTACACGATATAAGGAGGAGTGTGGGCCTAATCAAAATGTGTTGATTCATAGTGGTTTGTTACAAGATCTTTGAATTGATCAAGTGAGACTGCATTAACCACTGTGCTAGGAAGTTTATTCCATTCTAATATAGTCCGTTGAGCGAATGCAAATTTGTCGATATTACCCCTTGGACGGTATGTTTGGAAGCACATATTGTGATTTTTCCTAGTTTTAGATGAGTTTATAGTGAAAAATGTATCTAGAGGAATTGCAACGAGGTTATTCATGATTCTATAAACCATGGTGAGTCTGCTCACAGCGCGCCTTGAACATAGGCTGGGCCATTTTAGCTTGCTGATCATAACGGACACGCTGCTTGTTCTTCGATAATCAGCCGTGACATAACGAGCAGCTTGTCTTTGTATCCTCTCTAGTGTCTGGATTTCTGAGATTGTATGGGGATCCCAAACACTGCAACAATATTCTAAGTGAGGACGCACAAGAGACTTGTAAGCCGCCTCTCTGAAGGATTGTGGGAGGAACCTTGTATTTCGGCGGATGAAACCAAGCTGTTGGGAGGCTTTCTTAGAGATTGCCGAGATATGTGATGACCATTTGAAATCATTGGACAAGGTGACTCCAAGGTATTTTCCAGACTCACAGATTTGAAGAAGGGAGTTATGGATATAGTAATTGTAATTCACTGGATATCGAGAAGGGCAGAACCTCATGACAATACATTTGCCAGGGTTGAATGACATCAGCCAGATGTTTTCCCACTGCTGAAGTACATCAAGATCTTTCTGCAACATCCGAGCATCTGCGCTGCTGTTGATTTCACGATAAAGCATACAATCATCAGCGAATAGTCTGGTTGTTGATGAAGTTTGATCAGGCAAGTCATTGATATAGAGAAGGAAGAGTGTAGGGCCCAAGACGGTACCCTGGGGAACACCTGATATAACAGGGGAGGCCTTGGATTTGACACCCTCCAAGACTACAGACTGTTCACGGTTGGAGAGGAAGTTCTGTATCCATATGAGATTATGGTCTTGGATACCATAATGTCTAAGTTTAAGGATCAGGCGATTGTGCGGGACCTTATCAAAGGCCTTCGAGAAATCTAGCATAATCATGTCGACTTGCTTCTTTTTCCTATAAGAATCAGCAAGGTCATGAGCTGCTAACAACAACTGTGTCTCACAAGAATATTTTCTTCTGAATCCATGCTGACAAGGAGAGAGGATGGAATAGGTATCAAGATGTTTCATAATTGATGAAACCAAGATATGTTCCAGGGTTTTACAAGCTATGCTAGTCAGGGAGATAGGACGATAGTTTTCAGCTTTCGTCCTATCACCTTTCTTGAAGACCGGGGCTATGTGGGCCTTCTTCCAGTCGTCAGGAAGGACACCAGTCTTTAATGACTGATTATAAATGTGTGTGAGGATAGGGCTAACTTCAGAGGCTGTCTCTTTCAAAAGAATGGCCGGGATATTGTCAGGACCAGATGATTTAGATGGGTCTAATCCCCTGAGGAGTTTTTCAACACCGTTGCCCTGAACTATTATATCCGCCATAGATGGGTACTTGGAAGGAAGAATGTTAGGCAGGGGGATGTCTGGTTCGGCGGTAAAGACAGATTCAAATTGAGAGCCCAAGATATCTGCCTTTTCTTGGCTAGACGATCTAAGGCATCCTTTGTGGTAAAGTTGTTGGATACCTGTGGAATCTTGTCTGAGCCTTTTAACATATTGATAGAAGGCTTTAGGTTTATCTTTCAGGCTAGGGCCAATCACCTCGTTTAGATATTTCCATCTGGAAGATCGAAGAGATTTCTGAACTTGGGATCTAAGTTCCCTGAAAAGACTCCAATCCTCCTGAGACTGGCTTTTCCTAGCTCGATTATACACGCGATGCTTCTGTCTAATCTTGCACTTAATTTCACGTGTAATATAGGGTATATTGAACCTAGTACTACTCATCTTACTAGGAATGTACTTTTCTTTCAAATAGAGTAATTTAGACTTTAGGGCTTCCCAATTCTGATTAACAGACAGAGCGTCAGGATCATTATTAAAATAGACATCAGAAAAAGCCAGTAGCTCAGATCTGATCTTATCAAAGTCGGCCTTCTTCTTATAATTGTAGACTTTATGCGCTTGAGTTTTCTGGTGTTTAACAGAAGCGTTTAAGTCAACCTGAATAATAGAGTCGTGATCACTAATTCCCGGAATAGGCTTGACAGAATCCACCAGCGTGTGATTACTGGTGAACAGAAGATCTAACATATTTTGTTGTCTTGTTGGAAAGTTAACAACTTGCTGGAGATTATGAGTACAAGCAATATCAAGAAGTAGGTTACATGACTGTTCACTACTTTTATAGATTCTAGCAGAGCTAGGCTTGACTGAGTCAGACTCCCAATTAATGTCTGGCAAATTAAAATCACCAGCGAGAATCTTGTGTGCATCTGGAGGAAGTTTACTCATCGAAACCTCAAGACCAGGAAGGCCGCGAGGGTCGTTGTGATGTGGGTTATAGAAAGCTCCTAGATAGATATCCCTATATCTTTTGTTAGTGGCACTTGATAGATGAGACCATGGGGCATCCATCGACATGAACAAATCTTATAAATATATAAAAATGTAATGTTGACAATTTTTTCAAAAGTGTAACGCTTTTTTTGATACGCCCGGTATTACGATTTCTGCCGGGCATCAAGACGGGCGCACTCTGGCACCGCCATATTGGGCAAATCCAAAATGGCCGCCATATGAGTTCTAAATCAAGGGAAGCTCTAAAATAAACAGAGCTAGCGCAATAAATGTTTGTATAATATGAGGTTTTTAGGGTCATGGAACCCGATTATGATGTTCTTTCATCGATTTGAGGACTCCTGAGGGCTGTGATCTTGGTCAAAACCAAATGGCCGCCATATGAGTTAAAGGTGAAGTATATTTTCAACAGATAAGGGCTAGCTAGCATTATAAAGTTTATATGAATATGGGGTCCTCATGGTCAGGGAATCTGATTATGATGCTCTTTAATATATCTGAGGTCTCTTTGGGGATGTCATACTAGTCATAATGGTGAAATCCAAAATGGCCACCATCTGAGCAAAAGGTCAAGTGTAGTTTCAAAACGAAAAAGCATGGCATAAAGAAGTAGTCATACAAATGTGGTTTAGGGATTCGGAGAATCTGATTATGATGGTTTTTCATTGATTTGTTGTTTCCTTAGCTGTCATGCGAGTCATATTGGTTAAATTAAAAATGGCCGCCATCAAAGTTGAAAGTTGAGAGTGGTAAAAAAAAAAGGTACAGGGCTAGCATAATACATTTAAAAGCATTTCAAAATATGGTATTTGGAGGTCAGGGATTCTGATTATGATGGTATTTCATTGTTTTGATGTCTCCTTGGAACTGCCGTCAAATAACGCTTGACATATTGGTATAATTCAAAATTGCCGCCACATCACATACGTTCAAGGTAAGATGCAGTGACAAAAGGTTCAGGGGTACAGCAGGCTCCCATTAAGCTTGACCCTTCATGGGACAGACATATCAGATATCAGATATTAGGCAGTAACTTGTTTACAAACTACATGAGAGCAAAGAGTTCGACTTAACTTGGCATATCTGGATACGCGCCTGTTTAAGGCATATCAATATTATTTCCGATGATTTCCATTTCAGCTACTTACCTTGGAACTTAGTCTGAAATATCAAGTCTGTCTTCGACTCTGCTGCGTCTTGCTTCACAGTCACCTCCACAATAATTATAGGCTTCTCATTCAGATCTAGTATGAAACTCCAGTATTCACTTTGAATATTCATCAACACATCTTCCACAATATCCTGCAAATATTCAACATTAGAGATTACTAAATAAACCTACCAATATTAATACATATTTTTGTTTGCAAGTGAAACTCCTGTTTGAAACCATGCACTGATATACAATCTGTCAGTTTTGGGAAAGAAATCATGAAGCATACTGTGATGTGCCTGAGCATTGTGATAAGATTATAACATAACGCACCTAATTGGTGTGCATTTTAGTCCAAATCGAATACGAAATTACTAAAAGTGTCCCAAGGCACATCACACAATGTAAAGTGAAGCCAACTACACTTGCACCAGGATAGCGATATATCATGCGGACGACCCAGTCCCGAAAAAAGCTACAATGCCCCGCTATTTTAATGTTAAGATAATGTGATATATGATATAGACACACTATGAAAGTAGGTAAAACATAAACAAATCAACGTGATCAACATCAGCTTTAATAGGACTTTATGAATCTTTACATTTGCAAATTTGGTGGGGGCATGCCCCGTTGTATCAATAACACACCACTGGGAAGCTCTGAATCCCATCCAGCTCAGATATTAATTGGTTAGACTAGACGTGAACAAACATCTGTATTAATTATTTCTAAATTGCTACACCACGTTATGGATTTATGTCCGTGATGGTGATACCGGAGTTTATTCAACCACAAGAATACGTCTATTCCATCGTGTATAAGAAAACATTTTGAGGGACAGTTCTAAATTGTTACATTTTTAACGGTCTCTGGATCTTTTCTCCTGAAGCACGGCAGGGTCCTAAATTTGGCCTCCTGCACTGCAAAGAAGCAAACTATTTCCCGCCCTGCTTTGTATTCCTTTTTACATGCGTCTTACCGTAGACTGCTCGTTGAGACCTTCTGGCTTGCATGTAATCTTCATATCCCCTTTGCCGACGTCAACGTGAACCTCATTCTCGGGGCAAGCTGCCTCATAGTTAAATCCTTCCTCCTTTGCATAGACATCCTATACGACAAGACAATTCATTATTACTTAGTCGTAGTTGTTTGTTTGGAAATTAATGTCAAGTTCATCGACTTCATCGCTGGGTCACCACGTAAACTCATTTTATCTAAAGTTGGTGACTTTGTGAAAACAAATGTCCCATGCCGTCACACATGCCCTTCAAGACTTCCCATATAAGAGCCACTTATTGGCCTGAACGTTTTGTGGAATGCAATGAAACGAGGCTCTTTGGTGCCAATGTCATAGCTACGCCGTGATAATGTGTGACACTACGTGGTAGTACTCGATGGTCGTACAACTTACGGGAAGGCAGATCAATTCTTCCCCCCCCCCCCCAAAAAAAAAAAAAAAAAAATAAATAAATAAAAAATAATAATATATACAGTATATATATATATATATATATATAATAAAAACATACAATAAACACAAATTATAAATTATAATAAGAACAAATAATAATAGTAAATAAATAAATAAATAAATACACAAATAAATAAAATAAAGTAAATAATTAAATAATAATGAAAAATTAATTCCAAAAATAAAGAAATATAATAAGTCAGAGGGAAATACGCACGTTAGGTATGTACTTACACATGAAATGATTTATATAAATAATGTTTACCATTTGACTACCGAGGAGATTGTGGAAAATCCTGATGCGGAGTATTGGCTTATTCTTGGCTGGCATACACTTTGGGAGAAATGGTGCACATGCATACCGTTTGCTCCATCCCAGTAAGCCTTTGATCCACAGGATCACAAAGTTCAAAGAGAAGCTGTCCAGAGAAAGCTCTATACTCTCCTTTGAAACAAGATAACTGCCTGCACCTAGTGTGATGGGTTTGTAGTCTGTTCCTGATATAAGAAGGTTATACTAAAACTTATTTGTTTGGCAAGGATTTTCAAAGTACTGAATATGAACATAAAGTAACAAATGTTAAGGAAGTATTGTTTACCCCTGTGCATTGCTTGGTCATTCTTTTAAAAGTCAGTGCACATCTACTTCGTTAGAGAGTTGAATTATCCATTCAATTATACTCTCCATTTAGTTGATAGATTGTAGGTATACACAAAATTGATTGCATGAAACAAATTTATAACAACACCGATAAATACTAATGAGATTAAGTGTGATTAAATTGATTTTGTTTACCAAAATACGATAAATGAAATAAATTTTCGGACAATAAATTTGATTCTTATTTTGCGCCAGTTTAGACCCTATTGATATAATGAGCGATCCTTTCAAAATTGAAGATTGATAATGAACAAGCAACCTACCATCGTCACGTCTTTGGTAAAGCAATATATCAACGTTGGACAGATCAGCTATAATTGCGCAATGAGGCATCGTCAGTGTGAGTGGCTTCTTGAAATCCTCTCCGCTATGGGTAACTTAGAAGCCAAAGCTTGCAACCATCTCGTTCTTCTTCAAGTGGATGTCATCTGGGAATTCTGTTAGAACCCTGAGGGAAACCTTTTGCTTCTTCCCTGCAGCTATCGCACCAGGAGGTATAGTTAATTTGAAACCAAACGCATCCACGTGAAGTTCATCTCCAGAGTCATCGACAACTTTGGTTTCGTATTCGTAGCCTGTGTATGCGAGATTCAGACGTGTTGTTTGAATAAAGGTGTATAGCACTTTTAATATACAATGCATTTATAATAATGTAATAATGTTTTTATTATGTGCATGTCACATATGTCTATAAGCGATGTAACAAACTAAGATAGAAAAGAGAAAGGTTCAGCATACTGCGTATTAAATACTTTACTTTACTTTACAAAATGCGAAATTCCTGTCACTTAATGTGTTAAATATTTCTGGGTACGGTTCGTTATTCTAAAGATTCGTTATCCCGAACACACACATTTCGCATACCTGAGGGTTCGTTAAATGAAATAGGTTTCGTTAATCCGAACATTTTTCCGACGGTTCGTTATTCCGAAGGTTCGATATTCCGAACGTTCGTTATTCTTAAGGTACGTTTATTAAAAAATTGAAATCGGGTTCGATATTCTGTCGGTTCTTTAATCCTAAAATGAAAGGGGTTCGTTAATCCGAAAAGGAACAGAGGTTCGTTAGTCAAAACATGCCATAGGGTTCGACCCCTTGACTACGGGAACTAGATGGGTTGAGTTTAAAGTCTATGGAAATTTCAGAAATTCGTAGGGAACGGGTCCGAAAATGATTTGAAGTTCGTATTGAATCATTCGGATAAACAAACCTCATTATGAAAACATTATAAAAAAAATAATTATTTCCGGATTAAAGAACCTCGTTTAATTTTCTGATTAACAAACAATCGGAATATTGAACCCGATTTCATTTTCTGAGAAACGAACTTTTCGGAATATTGAACCTTCAAAATAACGAACCTTCGGAGTAACCGACCCTTCTGAATAGCGAAAATTTGGGATAACTAGCTGTAACCATGTTCCCTTGAGCATGTTGGGTATCACTAATAACACAAATAGACAATGTTTTTATTTAACACCACTATCAACTGCTTAGACAGACCACTGGAGGCAGCCATATTTTCCATTAATAATAATAATAATGGTGGCTACTTAATATATAGCGCACGTTCCGTCTTTCGAACGGCATCTGATCGTGCACTAACAAAAACGGTTACGTAACCGCTGGTAATCCTGCTGCAAGTTCAAATGAAGTGTAATATATTACAGTTAGAAAAAATTGCCGCCTCCAAAAAAATTAAAATGGTAAAAAAAATATTAATTATTTCCATAAAACCAAATATAGCATATACAACTATAAGTAACCAACATTGTGCAAAAACAATTAAGCGAGGGTTTAGCTTCCTTTACATAAAATGCGAGGATATCAGCCCTAGTGACTTAACAAAGAAAATCGATTGACCCGATTCAGTAGGTTGGTTTATTATACATTCTTACCAACACGAGATGACGTTTTAATCTAAATACAATGCAGTTGAATAATAATCTATTAATAATTACCAAAAACACAAAACGTTAATTGAAGATACAGGTGTAACCCTGTGTAATATTTTACCATAAAGGCTTTTCAGGTCCTTTGTAGTGCCTCCATGCTCGGTGCATGGCCAGATGGTCCTTGACTGGCAGTCAGGTCGAGGACAGTCAAAGATGATTTTTCCTTGGTATTTGTCCCCCATCCAGCCACTGCAAAGCTCATTCAATTCTGCGCAGACCTTTTGAATAATCTGGACACCATGAAATTGGTGACACAAATAAGGAGTTTATACACATCGGATTGACATATGATATTCACAACATTGACTCCATGATCATTCAATGTGATTAATCGTTATACACCGTGTCCCAGAAAAAACGAAACCGGGTTTCATGGCAGAAATTTGATGTTATAATGAATAATTTCTTTGATGATATTTATATGTCTGAAAAGCTATGTGTCTCTTCTTTTATTTGATATACAACTTATGGCACATAATTCACGCATGACTGAATTAGAACGATAGAAAGTGGTGTTACCAAAATTCAATTTGCGCGCAGAAATTGCAAGTTTGGGTGATGTTTTGGGGAGAGTTTTAAGAGTAGTGAACGTACCTTTTTTGAAAAAGGACAGACACCGCATGAAAATTCATTATTTTATCTTTTATATGACACCTCATCATTAAAAAATAAATTATATATGCCAGAGAACGAATACAATGAAAACATGCTTGATTCCAGCCCAAATGAGTAACTTTCCTGATATAGCCTGTTTCCTGATCCCCATGTTTGTGTAAATTCACTCATGCATCAAAGTCCATTGTCAGCTGCTAGTCAGGAAAGCTGAGCGACTTCTTACTGAACTTTCACTCATTCGGGCAGAAATCAGGCATGTTTTCATTGTACTCGTTCTCTGGCATAAATCATTTATTTTTTTAGCATGAGGTGTCATGTAAAAGATAAAAATATGAACTTTTATGTGGTGTTTGTCCTTTTTAAAAATAAGTACGTTTACAACTCTTAAAACTCACCCAAACTTCAAATTTATGCGTGCAAATTGAATATTGGTAAGACCACTTTCCATTGTTCTAATTCAGTCATGCTTGAAGTATGTGCAATAAGTTGCACATCAAATGAAAGAAGAGACACAGAGCTTTTCAGGCATATATATATCATCAATTAAATTATTCATTATGACAGAAAATTTCTGCCATGAAACCCGGTTTCGTTTTTTCTGGGACACGGTGTATAATCAATTTAACTTGATTTTTCTGTATCATTACTATTATCAAGAAAGCCTATAGTATTGTAATGTATATTGATCAGACACGTTCTTAATGATTTCAGTATATCTGTCATATATTTATTCACACACGAGTTATTGTCTGAAAATTATTAATTGCATGACCTCATTTGCATAAATTAGCAAAAATATATAAACATTTATAAATATTTTAGCTCTTTCTGAACCGATTTTGATCAAATCAAGTTTGTTTTATCTCCTGAAATTACATGCTTATTTGCATAAATTAGCAAAAATATATAAATATTTGTAAATATTTTAGCTCTTTCTGAACCGATTTTGATCAAATCAAGTTTGTTTTATCTCCTGAAATGACATGCTGCTCTTTCAAATAATACACTACGTTACATATATCAATACCTCTTAAATTAAATGATTTTTGAAGCGTCTTCTAACCCAAAACTATACAAGCTCCTTAAAAGACAAGTACAAATATTCGAAATAACACAGAAAATACCCTCTTGACTGCTGTATGATCCGGACTCTTCCCTTCACTAGCGCCACGGTGTCCGCTCTTCCTGGCTGTGGACCTGATTGTTGTATGATCCGGACACGTATCTTCACTAGCGACATGGTCCCCATGTTCAATGGCTACGGACTTGACTGTTGTATGATCCGGACTCTTCTTGTTACAGGCGCCATGGTCCCCTGTTTCACCAGCTATCTCTTTGTTGCAAATTGTCACCTGTTTCATGGAATTGAACTTGTTTGTTTGTTTGTTTTTATTTCCGTATAAAAAGTCAACATCATAACAATACATGAAGATTCATATATACAAATAAAATAATTGTACAAATCATACATGAATAAACAATATACAAATGATGAGAAAAAAACGGCTGGATAACCCATATTCAGCTGTGGGGGATTATACCCTACTGCTGTTCTTCCATGGGGACCAGATAAGATACAAGGGGAGGAAATATACAGTATACCAGAAAGACCCAACCGAAAAAACAAAACAAAAACAAACATCATAATACAAAATACACACACACACACAAAATAATATCCCTGTAACTAACGATAATTTTAAACATTAAACCAAAGCGTATAAATGAATATCAACTTTTTAAAAAGGGTAAGGATATCTATTTTAAAGTTTGAGCAGATGCTGTTTAAATGTGTGTAAAGTTGCTGCATTACGAACAATGGGGTTTAATTCATTGAATAGACTAGATCCTCTATAAAAGAATGTTCTTTTACAATAGTTAGTTCGGGGTTTCGGAAGAGCTAAATTATCACCTGTACGTAAATAGTACTCACTCCTTTTCCATTCTAAATGTATTCCCATATACTTTGGAGTAAAACCATGTACAATTTTATACATCATTACATGCATATGATTTCTTCGGCGATTTTCTAATGTTTCCCAATTTAATCTATTGTTAACCTCTTCAGTCGAGACGTGTAAAAGTGGATTTATTTTCAAAATAATTCTTCCGGCCCTATTTTGAATTTTTTGCACTTGATTGCGCAATGTTTGATAAGCTGACATCCAAACAATGTCAGTATAATCAAAATGGGGTAAAATTATACTTTTATATATTAATACCAAACTAGATTTGTCTAAGAAATGTCTTAACCGACTTAAAAAAGAAACCATTTGCCCAGTTTTTTTGCATAAACAAGTAATTTGTTCATCCCATTTCAATTCATTATCTATAATTAATCCAAGGTATTTAGTAGTTTGTACTTGCTCAATTACATATTTACCTATTTGCAATTTTAATTCATCACATTTATTTAACATATATCGTGATGCAATTAGCATACAGACAGTTTTATCGTAATTCATTTTCAATTTGTTGCGTTTCATCCACTTATCCAAAACAAGTAATTCCCGAGTTAAAATTGATTGTACTACTTTATGATCTTTATGAGAGAAATAAATTGCTGTATCATCAGCGTACAAATGGGTGCTACATTTATCAAATATACATGGCAAATCATTTATAAATATAACAAATAATAAGGGCCCTAGAAGTGAACCCTGCGGTACTCCTAGTGTCAATGGTAAAACATCTGATAAAGTGTCATTAATCGAGGTCAGTATCTTCCTTTCAGACAAGTAGCTTCTAATCCACTGTAGCGTATTGTCAGCAAGACCAAACAAAGACAATTTTTTCAATAGACATTCATGATCTACCATATCAAATGCTTTTTGAAGATCTACATACACAACACCGGTATAAAGGCTTTCATCCATGGCTTTAAGCCAGTCATCTGTAACTTTAACAAGAGCGCTGACTGTAGAGTGTTTTTTCCTAAAAACCTGATTGATGTGGAGAAAGAAGTTCATATACATTTAAGTGATTCAATAATTGATTCTGAACGATTCTTTCAAGAATTTTCGAAGCACATATTAATAATGATATGGGTCTATAATTATTGGGAATAAGCTTCTCCCCTTTTTTATATAATGGTATAATTTTGGCTATTTTCCATTTTGCAGGAACCTCCTTATATGTAATCGACATATTAATAATGTATGTTAATGGCTTTATAATTGCATCTGCTGATTTTTTCAATATTTCGACTGAGATGCCATCAACACCAGCTGACCTCTTAATAGGAAAGGCCATTAATTCTTTATGGACATCAGTTTCAAGTACTGGTGATAATTCAAATAAATTATGTTTGGTTGCATCTAACTATCATTACGTACTTTGTTTTTCGTGTAGCACTTTACAAATACCCAGCAGCACGATCTAAAATTTCTAAAAGAAATGATAATGAATTGTGTTCTTAAATATTTTCATTTCAGTTTTAGTTCACCGATTGCAAATTTGAAGAGCTTAGTTCCAGGAGGCACTAAATCGACTTTCCATAACAATGTAGGTAACGATATCATTACATTGATAAGCTATTAAGCTATCTAAATATTCAAATTTGTAGAAAAAATAACACAATACAAATCAAGATATTGAATATTCCATTTCCATTTTTGCATACGCAAGTGTATGAAGTTTGACAAAAAACCTGCCTTTCTCCAAACTTTTGTAAGGTGGATCTAACGCCTTTTGGAATTAAACTCTTTTATTGTTGAAAAGAAAAATATAGCCCTGCACATGTCCGTTGTTTTAAGACAAACGTACAACATTACCAGAATTTCGTTCTTTTACATGATGAACATAATGAAATACCTTAATAAATGTCTCTGGGAAAGACATCATCTGGATGAGTACGTCGTTGTTCGTTTCTTGCAGGACGATTCCGTGGTGATAGAGCTTTACTTTAGGACCAAACCTGCGAGCCATGCGACACATGAGACGGTGGAAGAGACCGACTGCAGAGAGGGACACAGGCGAGGAAAATGTGAACATTATAGATTTTGAACCAATACTTGTTGGTGTGTATAACAATTTAAGTTCAGTTATTTAAATTCGTAACAACAATTCTATTACATAGCATTGGTCAAATAGTGATTACGTGTGTCAAATTAAACTAGCTAAGTACAATGAAAACTAGAATCATAAACAGTAAATAATACATTTGTAAATGGAGAGATCAACTGAAAAACAGTGCTTGTACATAACTCATCTAGAATAAGAGTCTATGGATAGTCAGTCATATTCTTATAAATTTTCCTAGTAGAATAGTTTGAGTCACTTTCTATAGTTCATACAGCAGAAGATAAACGAATATCTTATGCATTAAGCACGAAATATAATGCCGTATAAAATAACAAAGTAAGCAAATTTTACCCGGGAACACCTTCTCTAGACTGGCGTAGAAGGTGAAAGAATCTGTCATCATTGGAGTTCTGATTTGTTCCGCCGTGTTCTTTGGATTCAGTAGCGAAGGCACGTAGAATCGTTTGCAAGTAGATGACACTTCCGAGTCGAAGCAAATCAAATTCAGCCTCATCATGAGGTCAATTAGCCGGTTTTGTGTCTCAGCTGGAAATCTTCTCCAGACATGTCTGATGAAGCTTTCTTCCAATATTCCATTTTCCTGTATATTGTTCCAGGCGATACTTACCATATGGTTCTGTTAAAAAAAAGAAAAAAAAGAAGAAGATACATATAGATATAGATAATAAATGAAGTTTTAACCACGAACGTGATGTTTTACTACACTGTCCTTTTGGTAAAAAGCACATCTCCAGCAACGTATTGCTGTGGTCAAACAGAATGTCTTTCTCTTAAAGTATATAATATCCCAGCCATTATACATGTACGTGGGCGATAATACAACTTTATCTAACACATGTTACACGTAGTCCTGGAATACGTTCTCGTTACTTGTATAATGTCATGGAGCCAATAAATACATAATTCAAATGTTGTAATATGTAAACACATACTAAACATCTGGGAACCGTGTGGCCTACTTGATGGAGATTATATCATCGTGTTCAAACAACTGTCACAATCATGATGTACTGACCGTATCTTCTGGTTCAAAGATGGTGATGACTTCCTTGAAAACGTCGACGAGCCACTGAGGATCTAAAATGACTAGGTCAGTGAGATCATCACTGACGTCACCAAAATAGATAATCTCCCCAAGATCGTGGTAGAACGTCAACATAGTCATCAGATCACTTTCAATTCCAAGTTTAGCAGCAGTGGCTTTGATCTTGAAATAACGATATAATACCAATGCAGAGTACTAACACCGCCCTACATTCGTATTACTTTTGAGCAAGATTTTTGTTTTATCATTTGAAGAATCACGGTACTTCTTATAATATCTGATATATGTAACTGTTATACACATCCAACGTTGCAATATGAGTAATACATCATTTGTAGAGATCTAAAATAAAATACTTCTCAATAATCAGTTTATATTTTGCAGAGCCTAAACATACGTTACGTATTTAAAAGCTAGCATCATGTGTGCATGTTTAAAACAAACTGTATTCAACAATTGTATACATACGTTTTCATGAATATTTGGCGAGTTAACGTTATGTCCTTCCTGATGGTTTGCGTATACCACAATTATTTAAGAATGATATTAAATATCAGATCAGGAATTGTTTTACATTCTCGAAACCAGAAAACGTTCCTAGCAAATTTAATTATAACGAAACTGTTCTTTCACGAGCTAGAAGTGAGAAATATAGAAACATAGGTCTGATATTATAAAACACGTTTGGTCATAATGTTGGAATATATTTTTTTTTAGATCAAACTTCATTCCTTTTCCCTATATTTGCGCCTAATGCACCATTTCAGACTAGTAATAATGATTATATAATATTTCCAAACTACCAATGTACAATAAATGGTTGAATGGGTTTGCATTAATTAATGTAGCCGTTTGTTTTGAGCTTTGAAAGGCAGAACCTTTCATGATGGGCCCCTTTCCCTCTGAAAAGCGTATATCAAGCAAGTCATCATTATGTGTCATTTCTCAGCGTTGGCTGCAAAGCTTTCAACCAAAATTGGTACATAGGCTCTCTAGGTCATATCCCGTCCAACGCCATTGCCTACACGCCAAACGATGCTTGTGCTCCACCAGGAAGAGGTGTCAACAAGCAATGTCCACTAATTCGTTGGAACATCGCAGGCTACGATCTGTAAAATTCTCATACGTCATCGAGAAGAGGGTCAATTAAAGATACAGGAATCTCTAGGACGTCCATAATTTACCACCAGGACAAATGATCGCAAATTGCTTAACTTGTGCCGTAGAAACCGGAAATGCAAAAATGGAGCCTTCGCCGTCTATGAAGAAAACACTATGAAATCGACGCCTTCTGCCAAACTGCAGATCAGAGATCGCTCTAGCATGGTCACCTAGCAAGACAAACTACCAATTGTCCAGCCCATACCATGCAACCAAGATTTACAGGACGTCCGTGGACTAGGAAGTACAGAAGATCGCCGCCTGGACACTCGTGATATGTCATCTTAATGGGTACGAGCCATACCACCGTTGGGCCGTCACAACCTCAAGTCGTTTTGTGAATACAGACATCTTCCAGCTTCTCGTCACGTAATCGACGAACCCTTTGTCCTCCATCTGTTCGGTCAAGGATGTTATGGCTCGTACCCATTCAGATGACATATCTCTAGTGTCCAGGCGGCAATATTCTGGGCTCCCTAGTCCAGAGACGTCCGGTAAATCTCGGTTGCATGGATTAGAGTGGACACTTGGTAGTTTGTCTTGCTCGGTAACCATGTTAGAGGGATCTCTGATCTACAGTTTGGCGAAAAGTGGTGATTCCATAGTGTATTCTTCATAGACGGCGAAGGCTCCATTTTGGCATTTCCGGTTTCTACGGCACAGGTTAAGCAATCTGCGATCAGTTATCCTGGTGGTCAATTGTGAACATCCTAGAGATTCCCGTATCTTTAATTGCCCCTCCTCTCGATGACGTCTGAGGATTTTACACATCCTAACCTACGATGTTTCAACGAAACAGTGGACATTGCTTGTTGACACCCCTTCCTGGTGGAGCACAAGCATCGTTTGGCGTGTAGGCAACGGCGTTGGATGGAGTATAGCCTAGAGAGCCTATGTGCCAATTTTGGTTGAAAGTTTTAAAGCCAACGCTGAGAAATGACACATAATGATGACTTGCTGGACATACGCTTTGGAGAAGGAAATGGGCACATCATGAAAGGTCATGCCTTTCAAAGCTCAAAACAAAAGGCTTGATTAATTAATGCAAACCCATTCAACCATTCATTGTACATTGGTAGTTTGGAAACATTATATAATCATTATTTTTAGTCTAAAATAGTTCATTAGGCGCAAAAATAGGGAAAATGAATGAAGTTTGACCTAAAAAAAAAAAATATTCCAACATTATGACCAACAGTGTATGTAATCACATACACTCTATTAGCTTACTTATCTTTGAATCAATATCTGATAGATAATGCTTGTCAACGGCATTCAAATCACGTGTTGTAAACCTAAAGTAACATACCTGTTCTAAATCCTTCATTGGATTTTTGGATCCAGGTTTGATTTCATCCTGTACGAACTTCATCCATCGTAGAGGTATGTCTTCCCCAATGTAAGCAGCGTCTAGAGCAACCTCGACGATCTTGTCTTTCAGAGTTTGTATCTGTTTAGGTAGAGGAGTTTAAGAGAAAAAAAGAAACTAGTAACAAATCAACCAAACTCATATTCATATGCAGTGCCTCTTTCATGTTTTGCACTTTCTCTTGCTAGTATAGGGTGTAAAATATGTTGTAGTTTGTTAATTATTTAAATTGCATTGTTAATATGTGTATGAACTGCAAAACTGCAAAACTATAAACTGCAAACAACCAGTAATGATTATTTCAACTTTGTACAAGAACGTTATAATCATTTAGAAAATATATGTTTGCTATTATATTGGCCAAGTCTTGCCAGCTCCAACATATTGCCGCTACCTTACCCCCCCCCCCCCCCTCCCCCCCTCCCTCTCTGAAAATAAATCAGTAGAGACACATACACCCCAAAACGGGAAAAAAGCCAGTATCCTCTCCCGGTCCATTCTCTTAAATCACCCACTAACAAACACACACACACACACGCACGCACACACACACACACACACACACACACGCACAAACACACACACACACACACATACACACAAACATACAAACACACACAAACATGTTATGCTGCCCCTGCAATTAGTACAATATTCAAATTGTCATGGTTACAGTTTGTCTGTACATTTTCTAAGAATTCTTACCTCTCTGTCTTCATCACCAAGAGAGTTTTCAACAGCGATGTATTCTGGTATCACATGATCACAGTAAGGCTTACTCTTTAAACTATCTCGGATCGTTGCAAAAGCAGAGCCAATCTAACATAAAGTAAATTGATATGTTTCACTTAAATGTATTTAACAAAGACATCACTGACACAAAAAGGGGGATTATATTATGCCTTCGAAACTCCGCATTTAACAACGCAAGTATTTTTTATTCATTCCATGAACTCTATTGTGGTATATTTATGATACTCGTGCATAATGTATAAACATCAGTGCAATAGTTATCTTTCGTTGAATCTTTACCATCAGTGTATGTATGCTGTATGTTTCTGAACACTATAAACGGCACCATGAAATAATACTAAATCAACTTTCCGGGAGACGTGCGAGTCACCTTTTGACTTTGTTCTTGTGCCGTTCCAGGAATACTGTCTCTGTG
Organism: Echinarachnius parma; assembly: GCA_037951105.1. Lineage (NCBI taxonomy): Eukaryota > Metazoa > Echinodermata > Echinoidea > Clypeasteroida > Echinarachniidae > Echinarachnius > Echinarachnius parma. Next base: position 24,975 of record JBAMJV010002203.1, on the reverse strand, counting down.
TGTACCAACGATTATTATCGGTGGGAATGGGAGTGTAGAGGCTTTGTCTTTGGCGTCTGTAGGCGCCCTTGCATATGCAACAATCAGAGAAATCCATTCATGTATGAAGTCAAGGTTGGTGAGATTGTTGTCAGACACAGAGCTTGTCTAATATAAAAATAACAAAATCAACATTGATATGTAAGTGATAAGTGGATCGAAGATTAATAATGTATGCACCGATTTCAGCAATTCAACTACTTTCATTGTAATTCCCCTGTATATACGAATTCATTCAAATACTTATGCCAGACAAATAAATATACAACTCAGAAATAATTAGATTACGTTTCATCTTCATTATTAGTAACACATAATTAAAGAGATATATGGCACTGTTGTAGAGTCTCAATATACAGACTTACGTGCTGGAATTCACACTTTGCTTTCATGAGAACCGGTTGGTTCTATGGTCTCCTATTTCCTGATTGGGCTAATTTACTTTAGGCAACGAAGGAAAATATATCTGTATGATTTATATTTAAACACCTCACAAAACTTTTGGAAGCTCAAATTTAAACTTCGCTTTATTTCTCTTATAACTGTATTATCATATTTGTATACCATTGGTATGATTAAGCAATCATAGAATGTGCAGTTTATTAATGAAGCAAGGTAAACAATATATATAAGCGATGCAAAATACAATTGTCTAGTGATTACATTGTACACACGTTTGAAATGTCAAGTTTCATTGATTTAATTGTCGTGTTATAATACCATAATATGTAGTCAAATGTTGATACGTTGCTGATTTACCTTTAAAATGGCATCTTATATTTGATTGTGACCAACTTGCAACACAAGGATACAAGATGTTACGACATAGTCACTCCAGAAGACTGCGCTGAATGACAGTTATATATTTTGCGCGTCATTATTTCAGGGTACTTACACATATCGTTTTAATTATGACAATACACTAACAATATTAATGTTGAGGATCCATTGTAAGGGGTTAATTAAACCATTGAAGGCGAATAGGAAATGTCCCCATCCTCCGGGAGCAAAATAGTAATGGTTGGGGTTAGAGTTAACCCTAACCCTTCTCCACAAAATCTAGTTCAGTGGAGTAATACAGTTTACAAAACATCTATAACCATTTTCGTACCTTGCCAATACTAGGGAGATCGTCTGGAACGGCCGTCTCATGAAGATCTTTGCTTAGGTCAAAGGCTAGGATGTAAATAGCTCTCCAAGTCAGAAATACCTGAATACATTAAATCAATCATTGTTTACTATCATTAATGAACATATCATTTGTAATTCGATGCAAAGTAAGACGTGAGCAAAGGAAATTTAATTTAAATTTAACTGATTGGATTGGGATTCAAACCATCAACCTCTGAACTCATTGGCCGTAGCTATACGCAAACGAACTACGAAGTGCCCTACATCGATGGTAGCAGCTATTGCCAACCAATGGCAATGCTATTAAATTGGATTTCTAAAAGTGACAAACAACGCGAGGAAGGAAATCAGGAGAAAGGGAATTCATGCTTGTTCACAAAAACTGACCAGGTACAAATACAAGGTGGCCCTTCCAAAATAAAACAAATTAAATGATCATGGCAATCGCATAGGGTGTCTTTTCCAATGAAAAACGATACCAAGAACAGTCAATTCGGTCGTGTAGTTTTTGTTTTAGGGCGCTGTGATTGACACCCTGTCAGGTTCGCTTTTTTGTCAATTTTACCAAGTCAGTGCTTGATAAATCGCACTTACTGCCATTCAAAGCATTGAAGAACGAGCAATACGCAAGCTATTGTTAGTGTGCTTTCAGCTGTGTTCCGAGAGAATGGGCATAGTTGTCTGATGATATGACTGTCAAAAAGTGCGATTTATCAGTCTGTGACTTGGTTAAAAATGACAAAAAATGGGAACCTGACATGGTCTCTCTTCAGACGTCCTACAACAACAACTACTCTACTCGTCCAAAATTACAGTTCTTGGAATCGTTTTTCATTGGAAAGGACACTCTATCCAATGGACATAATCGTTTTGTTACTATATTTTGGGGGCTAAATTAGACCCCCCCCCCCCCCCCCCGGGCTATGCAGTTTCAAAATAGCCCGGGCTGTATAGTATTAAGTGCTGCGTAAATTTATATTGTTTCATTCTGCAAATACCATGTACAAATACAAATACAACTGTGTGATACGGTTCGACGTACAGTAGTCTCAGCTGAAATGTGTAAGATTTTGCAAGGTATATATATTGTGCACATTTCACAGGTGTACAAGATAATGTGCTGAAAATGTCCTTATCACATACACCCCTTTAAATGTTACCCCATGAGGAGGAGAAAACTGATATACCATTATTTTGTTTACGCAGAGTCATATCTGAAATACCTACCTGATGTGTTGTGTAGTATGTTTCATGTCCAGCAAAATCCCAGATGGTGAAAATCAGTTTGTCATCCTCAGTTCCGAAAGAAGCTGTTGTTACTTTATCTCGAACGAGTCTCAGGATGTCTTCCTCAGGTTTCCGAGATTGTCGAGCTTTCGTCTTCGGCCTAGTATTCTCAACTGGTGGAGATGATAACACTGGCTTGAGTGACGGTTAAAAATCAGTAACACTTACGGAAAAAAAGCACACTAAAGACATTTATCTTTATTCATTTCTCTACATGGTAATTGTTTACATGTAGAAAGTAAATGTTGGTACTTAATGATATCCATATTTGAGGAGAGTATTGTTGATAGTACGATATGATTACCGTAACCATAATCCCCTGTCATATACAGAAAATAGCTGTCACATCAAGAAGCGTATTAATAAACATAGATAGTGCCATACATAAATAGTATGTTGATTACTTACATGTAAATAATTTAACCTAAATTCGAAGACTAACCTACTTTTCATTATAGATCAGAGAGGTTATAATAGACAATGGGTGATTTCAAGTATGGTGTTTAAGGCCGGTGTTAGTGTTTATTACACACAAACACCAGTTTGATAAACACTAACACCAGCCCTAAACACCATACTTGAAATCACCCATTGGTTGATGTTCAATTGACTATACAAATACTCAATATAAATGATTACCTTTACTGTCTCGTTTCGTTTCTTCGCGTGTGGAATGTTCAATGAAAATGAAAGTACGTGGTAAACTGATTAATGCTAGATGTATGTAAGCTGATCCAAACAGTTTATATATAAATACTTTTGCTGTTTTAAATTTGTATGAAAAGGCAAATGTACGAAAAAACTTTCTTTAGACAAGTAGATTTAATTATCATTGGGTTAGTGCCCGGTTTATATAGCTTCTGACTATCCGAGCAATGCAAATGGTTTTATGGGAACGTCCCTCATTCAAGGGTCGTTGTGGCTCCTTTTTCTGATACACCATGTAGACAGTCACAAATGACACAATTTGACTCGTGCATAACTTCTGGGTGTTGTTCATATGGTTTATCTCTTTAACATTTTTTTTTTTGCACAATGTTGTTTAAAAATATTATTAAAAGACTTAAAAAAGTTAAATTATTGACCGACGAGCTTTCGTCCCTAGCTGGAGACTTTCTAAAGCCAAGTAACTTGTGAGACTGCTTGAGTGCTAAATAAGATTTGTGGATTTTGACAATGTTTCTAGATTCATTTAAGCTAATTGCGATAATACCTCTCATCTGTGATCCACGCAAGCCAGGTATAGGACCGGAACCCTTGGTTTTTACTTTTTCACTGAAGTCTTCTTTTTCACTGAAGTCTCCTTTTTCACTGAAGTCTCCTCTTTCACTGAAGTCTCCCTTTTCACGGAAGTCTCCTCTTTCCTAAACTCAATGAAACAAGAAATGTAAGTGTTATGGATCTATAACTTTACTAAGCTTCCATCTGTATTGCAAATTGTATTAAACAAATATTTCAGTTGAGAGCTTCACATCATACAAATAATATAGTGACATAATGTGCATTACACGCTTGTCTATACAATCATACAAATAAACACTGTTATTAATTGTTGTTTATTTGTTTATTTTTTAAATTTCAGTAAAAAACACATGCAAACTAAATTTAAATATTTTCAATTAAAAATAGAACAATACAGGCAAACTCACATTAGTAAGAACAATATAGATCAAAGCCAGATGCAACGGATATGATATACAGATGGAGATTACGGTTGGATAACCAATATTTAGCTGTAGAGCAGTATGTCCTCTTGTTGGTCCTCCATGAGGATCAGATAAATTCCCAGTTATCATGCTTTGAATACATGTACATTTGATGAGAAATTGATAGAAGCATGAATCTAAATGATCAACAAGTGACATGACTTACCGCCATTGCCCTGAGCTTCTTTAATACGGCATTTGCCACATCTTCTTTGAATGCTATATAAATGAATGTGAACAAACATATTCAATAAAAGATCACGTTAAATGATAGGAACAATAAACATTACTTTTAACATGGAACCGATTTAACCAATTCATATCATTGGATGATGCTACTAATTACTCCTTAAACTTACGCATTTAACTACGGACTACGGAGCTGAAACATTGACGAACTTTAAGTGTCAGTATGAGTTAATTATTTTTTGGACGGTTAATTACTTTCGATTCTGAAATATACACTCCATTTTCAATAAAATAGATTAAAGTTTGAATAGATTTCGTCAATATTTGTTTCATGTAAAACAAACTTTAATAGATTGCATAAAAGACCTTTATATACACAACACTAAATTCTCATTATTCTAATACAAATCTATTTGCCTCAATAAAATCGTACAATACAATACCTAACCTTTAAGAATACAAACAGTAACGTCAAAAATACCTTCTGCATCCGTCTGCAAGGCCCTAGCCGGTTTCAGGTTCCATGAGATCTCACTTGCCTCCACAGTTTGCATACCGATACTGACTCCATCGGTTATCTTCTCTTTCGGATCAAACCTGTATTAGGCCAAATGAAAATACAATTTCCAGTCATAGTTTAACGAGTCTCTACTAACTATTGGGTCCTAGATTATCCAGTACGTTATGTCTCCGGTGACCGGTTAGACTATGACTGGTTGTCAATAGACCCTTTGTCCTGATGTCTAAGCAGAACTAGGATGGGTTGTTTGAATAATAAAAAAAATATGTCATGTTAGCCCGGATTCAGCTTGTGCCAATGATTATAATTATCAGGCTTCTAGGAGTTATGCTCCCTGCTCCCTGCGAACGGGTTAATATTATAGTGGGCTGCCAATTTGATCTGGCCCGAATATTTTACTTTCCGTTTCACGAGAAAACCCCGAAGGAAGTGTCTTCACCACTTTGCTGTTTGAAACATTATAATTATGATTGCCCGAATATGACACAATATTGTCTGAAATTGACCTAATTTTGCCAGGATTTAAGGTGATTCTTGCCGCTTTCCAACCTGTCATGTGGCTGCGACCCCCTAGCCTCTCTTCACCAGCATTTGCAATTCTTAGCGCGCTTGACGAGCGTTTTCGGAAAAGTAGGATACTGGGGCATGTTTAATATATAGATTTCATTAAAAAATATATGCACTTATAATAAACATCGATTTGAAAATGATGACTTGTAAAACATTTAGAATATATCTGTACAGTAAAAAAATATATATATATATAAACACTACATACATCTCCCCGGTGAGTACTTTTTGGAGACTCGTCTTTCCGACTCTTTTCTGTCCCACGATCATTAATCGGGTTTCGTAGTTGGCCTTAGTTCCCTCTCGCATTGCTTCATGATAAGCCTTCAGAGCTTGTGGACCTCGAGCTAGAATCTCCAGTGGAACTTTGTAATCTGGATTGATTCAGCGAAATTCGGAAAAAAATATATTTAGATATTAATTTCATTAATATAGGAAGATAAACATAAAATCTCAAGATGAAAACAAGTTTTGTTTGTTTTATTATACAATTTCTTTGCAAATATGTATATATTATTTATATATTATAACATTGTTAACATATTATTGGGCGCTTTATGCATTGAAGGGATATATGAACATCTATTATGTGTGCCTGTTCCAAAGAATGTCATCGATGTCGGATGTTTGACTCGATTCCAGTAAGAATCATAAATTTAACGTAAATGTTTCCTTTCGACTTCATTACTCAACAGATTGGGGATGGTAAATGGTGGACGTAATTGGGAGATGTGTCGGAGTTATGTAAGTCAATATTTTTTACTTATTCATAGCTCGTTATATCCCCGACAACCGCCAAAAGCTTGTCCACTGTCCACTTGTTTGATGTTATATTCTTACTGGTTATATAGTTATGATTACCTTTCCCCCCAGATTTCTGCATTTCGTCGCTATCTCGGGGACTAATGTTCATCTCTATATCGAGTTTATTTTTCTGCGTGACTAATCCCCTATCATTCCGCCTGTTAACATCAGCCCCCTGATATTTCGTCGCGTTAAGACCTGCATCCTCATTGTTTTGAACAGCCCCATGACTTCTCAGATATTTCACTATATCGAGATAACAATTCTGGAAAGCTACATACAGGGCTGTATGTCCTTCAATGGATTGCTTGTTTATCTCAGCTCCTTGACTTATCAGGTATTGCACTATATCGAGATGACCTCTAAATGATGCCGCATGCAGGGCTGTCCATCCTTGGCAGTCCACCTTGTTCAACTCAACCCCTTGACTTATCAGATATTTCACTATATCGAGATGGCATTTGTAGGATGCTATATAGAGGGCTGTATATCCATCCTTGGTCTCCTTGTTCACCTCAGCACCTCGACTTATCAGATATTTCACTACATCAAGATGGCCGTTATGAGATGCTATATGCATGGCGGTAGATCCATTATTGTTTTCCTTGTTCACCTCACCGCCTTGACTTATCAGATATTTCACTATATCGAGATGGCCGTTCGCGGATGCTATATACAGGGCTGTAGCTCCGGTCTTCGTTTCCTTGTTTACATCAGCGCCTTGACTTGTCAGATATTTCACTTTATCGAGATGGCCGTTCTGGGATGCTATATACAGGGCTGTAGATCCATCCTCTCTCTCCTTGTTCACCTCACCGCCTTGACTTATCAGATATTTCACTATATCGAGATGGCCGTTCTGGGATGCTATATACAGGGCTGTAGATCCATCCTTGCTCTCCTTGTTCACCTCAGCGCCTTGACTTGTCAGATATTTCACTATATCGAGATGGCCGTTCTCGGATGCTGTACACAGAGCTGTCCATCCGTCATTGTTTTCCTTGTTCACCTCAGCGCCTTGACTTGTCAGATATTTCACTGTATCCATATGGCCGTTCTGGGATGCTATATACAGGGCTGTAGCTCCGGTCTTTTTTTCCTTGTTCACATCACCGCCTTGACTTATCAGATATTTCACTGTATCCATATGACCGTTCTGGGATGCTATGAACAGGGCTGTAGCTCCACTATTCGTTTCCTTGTTCACCTCAGCGCCTTGACTTATCAGATATTTCACTGTATCCATATGACCGTTCTGGGATGCTATGAACAGGGCTGTAGCTCCACTATTCGTTTCCTTGTTCACCTCAGCGCCTTGACTTATCAGATATTTCACTGTATCCATATGACCGTTCTGGGATGCTATGAACAGGGCTGTAGCTCCACTATTCGTTTCCTTGTTCACCTCAGCGCCTTCACTTAGCAGATATTTCACTACATCGAGATGGCCGTAATGGGATGCTACCAACAGAGCTGTCCATCCGTAATTTTCTTCTTTGGTCACCTCAGCGCCTTGACCTACCAGATATTTCACTATATCGAGATGGCCGTCCTGGGATGCTATACACAGAGCTGTCCATCCGTCATTGTCTTTCTTGTTCACATCAGCGCCTTGACGTATCAGATGTTTGATCTGTGCAAGGTTTCCTAACGATGCTGCCTTTATAACCCCATCCGTTAACTCCTTACCAGCCATTGCGTCATCTTTCAACAGGTCTCTGAAAGAATATTTGATGGAATTTTGACATGCCTGTCTGATGTCACCCTCTGTAGCAAAGTTTCTGTTTTAAAGGAACGACAATTATCAAATATATGTTATATTCACGTATATATGATCATGTCAAAATATAGCCTATTGACAAATAGCTTCAAAGTGTTACGCACTTACGAGTTGAGCGTCACTCAATACTAGTGATCATGGTGATAATGACATGATAGTCTGTGCGTGATGTTTGTTATCCGCATTATAAATACCACGTAACACGAACCACCATCAGAATACCATACAATCTGAAGATATCCATTTTAGACATTTGTTTACAATACAAATGTTTACCTCCGAAATTGTCGGCTGTATTGTATAAATTATGATTTCCCACAAGTGTCGTGTGATTGATATTGCAGCTCCTTATCAATATCTCGTCCACGCTTAGTTTGAGAAATATAGCCTTTGAATATAAAGGTCATTACATTTGTACATTTGCGATGATAAAGTAATAGAGGAGTACTTTAAATAAACAACCACAAATTTTATCAAACGTGCCTAACTTACATGCAACATTCAATGTTAAAAGTCGTATTCACCCCTTGAAATGAGAAGGGCGTTAATTTGATGCATTGCTATATTGAGTTGTGCATACCTTCTTGCATGCCGATGCATTTACATAAGTAACAAAAACACTGTATCTGAAAGATGCAAACAAAAACACTCTTCCTAGGTGTGATATATGTTGGCTGTTAGTGGTTTTATTATGGATTGTATGTCATAGATACCCTCTGGTGTGTTCGCTTAACGCCTCATCAATGATTTGCCTGCTGCATTATGTACATCTCATTTTAATCTATTATACTAAATAATAATTTCATACTAATAGTCAACGTAATGTAGATACATCAATTATGCAAACATGTCTTCGATCACCACACTTACCGATATTCTCTTTTTTATGTTCAAGACAAACACATAGACCCGATTAATAAATTGATTAGAAAACATATTCGCGTGATTTAAATCCTTACAGCCAATTCAAGTGCAGACTTTAAACGTTTAGAGATAAGTCGTTGTTTGCGATAAAAACTAGACCTATATACATAGGCGTTCCGCTACGTTCCGCTACGCCCATAATTATGTGCAAGCTCAAAATCATAGTATAATGTCAGCTGTTTTGTTTCAGTGGTGTACCCATGATTTTTTCTAGGGGGGGGGAGGGGCTTATTTCGTAAAAATTGTTTTTGTCAGCGTGGGAAGGGGGGGGAGGGGGGGGGGGGGGTTGGTAGTCGTTGACAATTTTCGAAACCGAGACCGAGTTCCCTAACATTTGTTCCAGACCGAGATCAAGGGGGAGGGGGGGGGGGGGGGGGGGGGGGGAGGGGGGGGGGGGGGGGTAGTCGTAGAAATTGTCGAAGCAAAGACATTTCGACAATGTTGAGGCCGAGACCGGGGTTCTTTGCACTTTTGTAGTCCGAGACCATCAAAAATGTCGTTCGAAACCACTAAAAAAGTGGTCTCGAGACCGTTTAAAATTAGAAAGGGGGGGGGGGGGAGTTCAAACCACCCAAAACAGTCATTTTTGGGTCAAAGGGGGGAGGGGGCATTGAACCCTCACCCCCTCCCCCTCCCCCACCCCCGGTACACCTATGATTTGTTTTATGTTCATAATCACGCTTTGTGTTTTGTTTTTGGCCGTTATATTTAGGGACGTTTATCCTCATATTTAATTAACAATTTAGGGTGTCATCATTCATATTAACCATTACCAAATTATATATTATATTGTTTAAATAAGAGTGTGTTTTATTGTTCGGATGCCTTCGTCTTAACCCTGAAAAGGCCGGGCTATTTGAGGTCTTCCTACGGCCGGGGGGGGGGGGGGGCATTATGCCCCCCCCCCTAAGATCTCGGCCGCGGGGCGGCCGATCGCCGTAAAAATGTGCACGCATGATAAGTGCAGTGTACAGAATACAATGGTAATTTTAAAAACATTTTAACAATTCATTAATTTGCATATTTATGGTAATTTATGCAAATAAGTCATGAAATTCATATTTTTACCCATAAATCATATATTCTTCATAATTAAACTGTGGTTTTCACTACATATATTATTTAGAGAGTATTTAGAATTAACACTGTCTAGTGGATTATTCAAGTTTACAACGTCAGCGCAATAAGTGAGTGAATGTCACTTTTCATTTGTGCTCATCATGTGTGTCACATCACATTAATGTTTTATTATCATTCACTCAGTGGACATATCCGATGACATAATTGCACGTGGAAACCAACCCTTTGTCAGTTTGTGCATATGTTTACACATTTAGTATATTCCTTTAAACATTGCACGTTAGTCTTTATAATGTCAATTATCTTGCGATGTACTCGATAAATTGATTGATGATATTATTTTTAAACCCCTTTCCGCTGCTTATTTTAAAATATATATGCCACAGATATCAAGACTGAAGAATTACTATTCTTATATAGCCATTGTGTTGGTGTATTTTATCTCTAAATGACTTTGCTCGCGAATAAACATGAGGTGCCTTTAATATTTACTTGTGCCGTATAGCGGCAAATAAGACAAGTTAAACATACACAATTTATCAAAAGCTTATCAATTATCTATGTGGCTAAATGGATAGAACACATGTACAGCAGTCAGCAGCAGGTGTGTTCAATTTACATAATCATATTTATTTGTTGTTCTCATGATCGTTTGCGTTATGTATTTCTGAATTTGTCCCCTGTTTCAATTTAAGGTTTAGATGTAAATGGTTAGCTACAGTGTTGGTGTATATGGGTGTGTGTGTGTGTGTGTGTGTGTGTGTGTGTGTGCGTGTGTGTGTGTGTGTATGCATATTTTTGTAAATGGGGGGGGGGGGGCAATATCTTAACTATCACGTGCGGAGGAATTTGATCGTCAGTTAACCGTGAAGCAAGTCTTTACAATATTTTGTTTTAAGGGGTTTCCAGATGATATTGTTGAACTTTAAATTATAATTGGATATCGACAATTCCAACATGTTTGTACATTCATCTTTTCAAAACCGAACCATTAAAAGAGAGGTCCATGATAATTCTACGACTACTACCCCCTGGACAATTACCCTTCGGAAAATCACGCCCCCCCCCCCCCCCCCCCCCTCCAAGACAATTTCCCCCGGGGGTAGTTGTCTTGGCGGGTAATAATTTTCTGGGAGGGAAGATGTCTTGGGGGGTAAATTGTCCAAGGGGGTAGTTGTCTTGGGGGGTAATTGTATTCGGGGTAACTTTTGGGGGGTTAATTTTCTTAGGGGGTACTCGTCCAGGGGTAATTGTCTTAAAGGGTTACTCTTCCGGGTGGTGATTATCCAGGGGGGAGTAGTCCGGTGCATGAGTGTAATGGAACCGAGTATGTTCAACTCCTTTGTGTTCAGTAAATTATTCAATCATTCTATTCAATATACTTCATATGCAAATTGGAAAAGATTTCATAATCAGTATCAACATAAATAATTAATACTATAAATCAACATTCTGCCACTAACATGTATTTTTAAAGGGATCGAGTAAATACTTGACATGTAGGCTACAAAACAATGGTAGATTTTAATTTCACACAAAATCAATCTGTTATTTTATGAAATGAAGGGTTTCATAAAGAATTCAATATTTCTTTTCATGAAACTAAAGTGGCAATACTCACCGACAGCTCGAAAGGGTTTCAGATTACTTGAATCCACCCATTGCAGTCACCAACAGCTCAATATTATTTGTCAAGCGGAGGGTTGCTACACCGCGGGTCGCCATATTGAACTAGGCTAGTTCGTGCGCACTTCAGAAGGCCGATGTCAGGGGTTGTCACTTTGCCACAATGCCCGCGACTTTTGAAGACCGGAGCGGCTGCTTCTCTACGTTGCTCTGCGGGCTACTTGGGAACCACATCTACCAATCACAGAGCAGTTTATAGCGTACGGTTCCTGCACCACGGATCGTCATTATGAACTAGGCTTGTTTGTGCGCACTGCATAACACCGATGTAGTAAGTAGTACGCACCTTTCGCGGGTTGTTTATCGGTTGGCACCATGCATAGGACCGTCTGTGTGTTGGCACAACGCATATCTGAATAACGGAACCTACAAATGAATACGAAGATGAGCAAGAGTGATTTTTGGGGTAAAGTTAGTGCAAACTTGGTCGAGAATTAAAAAACTAATGTTTGGACCAACATCTGTTTTACATACTCAAAAGTTAATCTTCAAATTTGCACCCTTTTACGATACATTTTTGCACCCTTAGGGTCCAAAATGTACCTGAAGGGTGACTTCGTGTCTGCACCACATATGGTGCAAGTCAACAATCACCTTTTAGCACGTAAAGCACACGTCTGAATCCTAGGATCGAATTCGTCTTACTTATTTTTAGTATGCTGATAATGTTTATTCGAATGATATACTAATTAAATGTAATGTAACAAACTAGTTCCTTACTCCCATTATGTTAATGTACTTTATCCACGTTTCTCTATTTTGTATGTATAGCATTCCGACTGGGTTGGGGGTGGGGGGATGGAGGGTGGGGGGGGGGGGGGGATACGACCAATCGTTGGCAGGGTCAACATGTTTAGATGGCTGATACCGATAGCAAGTGAACCTAATTACTGAATTCGCGGAGGGTGTGCGTATTCACCCAATACACCATATGACCCTGTATGGGCCTGCATTATATCTTATTATTATAAACCAAAAAGTCGTGAATGTTGAAAACTCCAAATGAGTTACGTTTAATTTCACAAACTTAAAAGTAACCTTGAGTATTGGTAATTTCCAAAGTGCCCCCAACAATAAATTGTAACGGATTTAATGGATTTCAATTCCATGAATGATCATCGATAAAAAAAAACATGGGAAATAATTGGAAATAACGGATCTGTTTAAATGATAACAGGGGTTCTACTTTGTTGTTTGTAATTGTGTATACGAGCATGGTGAAGTTATAACTATTAGTTTGTACCGTAATCGTGCATGTTTTGGTTACTAAAGTTAAGTTTACTCAATAACCTCAGGTACTTTTAGAAACGTAAGTTCGATAATATAAACAACACAAACTTGTTACCTTTTCCAGCAATCCAACGACGAGGGAACTGCAAATTAAATATTGACGTGTCTTCATTAGTTCGGCGGTTGTGGATTGTGAGCATTATCAACCCTGCCTAACACAGATACGGAATGGTACACAGAAACACCCACAACCAGTGGCGTAGCGTGGTAGGACTGATCTATTTATTTGGGTGGGGGGTGCACGCGAATGATTTGGGGACACACCTAATGAATTGCTTGATTTGTATACATATTTCCCCCTTATCGCGTGGAATTCAAAAAGGAGTTTGTACAAACTGTTTGACCATGGTTTACATCTATGGAATGCCTTTTGTAAACTGTTGGAGAAAGAATTTCAACTCCTTACTTGTTACCAACGTTGATTTACAATTCACTTGTACATACGAGCAGCATTCATGGATGTAGACCATGTTAAAACCATGGTTTGTACAAACCTCCTTTGTGAATTTCACCAATTATGTTTGTATCGTTTTGGACGAATCACATGGGGGCACGTGCCACCGTGCCCCCCCCCCCCCCCCACCCCCTCTAATTGCTACGCCACTGCCAACGGTCGTGTCAAAGTGTATCCATTATGTAGGCAACAACTGCAGTTATTTTTATGCAATTTTCATGAATTTTTTCCTCTAAACTATTGTGCAAAAGTGCACACCCCCGGGCACTACGCGCATCGTTGAACAATTACTGAACAGACATCCATGATCACGACACTAGCTAGTGCAAACACAATTGTGTACAAATATGAATGCTGCTTTATTTGCTCCATATGCAGATTGCCTAGTTAATAATTCCCACATACCTCGTTGTATTAGTATTACATGTACCAATAGAAGCATAGAACAGGTTTCGTTTTCAGAAATTCCCTTTTAACATATGCGTGTAGATCGTAATACGTGAAGTTTTTAGATTTCAAAGTTCGCACATGAATTCGAAATCACTCAGCATGTTCGCTCACTGCTTGGTCATACGACAATAATTCACCATGGAATGTCCACACACCACTCAATAGTCCACATATCAGATGACGTAAATACAAATGTTATCAACTTTTTATCATTTGTTATTGAATATCCACAAGGTAACTAGATCCTTTTAATAACCCTAATAAGAAGCCCAAACCGTTATGAAGTTCCCAGACGCATTGGAGGCTCATATAACCCCACTTTCAAGTTAATTAGGTCGAGAAGTAACCTGCGGGTGTAAATCTAATGCTAAATGTTATCAGTACGAATGTAAGAGAAGAATTACAGAGTAAAGACGTGGAGGCCAAATATCTGGTTGGGGATAGACATACTCTATCACATGGGCTGTGTTGAGATATGCAAACATTAATATATAGTTGATAAAATATGCCTTTCAATGATCCAATATTTCTATTGAGGTTATGTTTGAACATTCCATGTTTATATAGATGCTATATGCCCGTGTAAAAAGCGATAATGCAAAGTGATATTTGCTAACACCTCTCCCATAGAGAGTTTCGAATCAAAACATCTCAATCATGCATGTTCTTATAACGAAAGATTCATTTGGAAAACAGAGACATGGTCCATGCAGTGCGTATACAACAAGGTACGTGAGAATGTTTTGATATTATCTAAACAAAGAAAGTAATCTCCCCTCAAAACAAATATTAATACATTCTTAATCAGAAGTTTATGTTTGAACAAAATATTCATGCAGTTATAATGGACATTTTGGGTGGAAGTCAGATATATCCCACTACATCATGGCTGAATGAGTACGGATTTAACATACAATGACCCAATTTCAAAAGACACAATAACTTGAGTACGACTCTGTAGATGATTGTTGTGATACAGAAAATTTGGTTGAATGCATTGATTATGGTATCTGAATCAATTCTATTTGAAATTTCATCCATTGTCATATGACAGATGAAAGACCATTTACATGATACATGGGTGTGAGGGGAGGACACGTATAATAACTTTACATGTTTGAATGTGTGAACCCTATAATCTAGCTATCAAGCATTGCTACAAGTCAACAAGGCACGTACACATTTACACACAAACAAATAAACACACATCCACACACACACACACACACACACACACACACACACACACACACACATACGACATTCGTTTATATACATTAACCCAACGCAGAACAAAATAATTACAATGAACGTTAATTGTTAGATTGTAAATACTTTACTGAAATTATTGTTACAAATTTATTTGCCATAATATTCATCATTCGAGATACAAATTTAAAAAACAATACAAAACTAAACTGTAGTTTGATACTCTAACACTACTAAACACTTAGCATTAATTTACTGTGAATGTGTAAAACAAATTGAAGTATCTATGTTTTGCCTCAGAGGGCGTTTTACAAAATCTCGTAGTCTACGAGATTTATAAGAGAGGTGACATAAATATCTCGTAGTCTACGAGATTTATAAGAGAGGTGACATAAATATCTCGTAGTCTACGAGATTTATAAGAGAGGTGACATAAATATCTCGTAGTCTACGAGATTTATAAGAGAGGTGACATAAATATCTCGTATTATATCCTACATGAATGAAATCCTGTTCAGTGATTGGTCTACATAGCGTCATGTGGCCAAACATAGTAATGCCCATAGAGAAAAATGTGCTATGCGTGACGTCATTCATGGAATAGTAAATGCTATTCCATGAATGACGTCATAGACGCCGGGTGATCATATTGAGCCCATAGAGATGCGTGTTATAAAACATCCCTGCGAGAAGAGATCTTGTTTTAGCTTGCGAAAGATGCTCGACGAGACTTCTCAAAGAGTTATTTAAAAAGAAATACAACATATTTTCACCCGTGAATATCAATAAGTTCCAAAGAATAATCTAGAGATGCATAGCGGTATTCGAATTTCAAAATTACGACAATGGTGCACATTGTGCATCGTTGTCCTTCTGTGGTCGTGACATAATTCGTCATTTAACAATCGGCCGCGGTGTGCACTGCACTAGCTGTATGTGTAATGTATGGACAGGTGTCTTAACTTCGCGCGTATCCCAACTTCGCGGATCTTAGGCGAGATACGCAAAAATTAGAACACGGACACGGCAACGGAAATTTTCAATGTCAACTGAAAGAGCACACATCAATTACTCATAAACCAAAAAATTAGCCAATAAAGAGCAATATTTCTGAAGAAATACTTACTTTTTGTGGTATTTTTTTGTAAATCACAACTTTGGTGTTCCAACAAAATTATGGAGGAGGAAGTATCAAGCAAATTAGACGGAAATCGTTCCAGTAGAACATATTTGTTGTCATCGAAAGGCTGCGCAAAATGCTCCTTTATTCGACCTACCCATCAAATTTACTTTCGGATCGCGCAATCTCCGTAGATAGCTTGACAACGCTGCGCGTGCTAAGATGCTAATGCGCACAAAATGTTTGCATCATCACACTGCCATTGAAATGCGTGTTACGGTTTGCTACACGGGATACGTGTTAAGTCAATGGCAGGGTGCCCTATGTATTATGCGCGAAGTATGGAGACTACCGCACTCGGTGAAGAAGCTCTTGCTGATATGACATAGTCACGGAATCGGGTCATTAACACCACGAATTGTGAGTTTAAATGAAATTGTTCAAGATAAATCGAATCCTCAGAATTTGAGGGGTAATTTATTATTGTTTCATTGAGATTACTGTAATTTTCTTGATCCTAAGCCACTTTGAAAAAATCCTAAATTTTCGTGCGCGAAGTTAAGACACGGCATCGTACGAATAACTATTTTCTCCATACAATTACACGTGCGTACTGTAAAGCAGGTTAATTATTCACTTTGATTTGCGCGTTTTGCATTTGGGTGCGCATTAGTTGTTAAGGCGCGTAACCATGAATGGAAAGATAGCGCAATGCGCGCACTGCGCTAGGACTATTGGGGTCTAAGGGGGTCTAGTACTAAGGGGGTCAGTGTCACAAACAGAACATAGTCAGTGCAGTGATGGTTCCATGATCAATGTTTTGTTTTTCTTTATATTTTTCTTTAATTTAATTGAAATAATTAATTTTTGCGATGATTATGATTATGCGAAGGATATAAAACAAATATATCATGCACTATTTCGAGCCACTAGTGAAATTATGGATTCCGAGGTAACAGGAAAAGCACTATGTTCTGAGGGTCGTAGACCCGAAGAACATAGTGCTTTTTCTGTCACAGTGCATGGTATATTTGTTTAGTATACGGGATTTAAAAGAGAGGTGACATAAAAACGTACGACACAAGAGAAAGCTGCTACGAGAAAAAACAAACAGAAACAACGCGATATCTCAGTTTGTGGGAGAGGGTTCTTAAAGGGATCTAGTAACTTTGTTAAAATGGACACAACTTACTTTGAACTATAGCTGTACTCTCATACCTTGTTGTATACGTATTGCAAAATGAAGCATGGAACATGTTTCGGTTTTTCGAATATCCCTTTCGCTCAAAAGAACTTACGATTGAAGTGTTCGGATTTACAATTATTCTCTGGAAAGTTGTAACTGTGTACGAAGTCATTAAAATCAGTTAGCGAATATCACTTTGCATTTTTGCTCATAACTCAGCCATGAAATCCATTTAACATCCATTTTCACAAAGTACACAGTAGACACATCAAATCACAATAATACATAATTATTGTATCAACCGTTCATTACTTTTTGAACATTTCAACAAATTTACCAGATCCTTGTGA
Organism: Echinarachnius parma; assembly: GCA_037951105.1. Lineage (NCBI taxonomy): Eukaryota > Metazoa > Echinodermata > Echinoidea > Clypeasteroida > Echinarachniidae > Echinarachnius > Echinarachnius parma. The sequence continues at coordinate 7,200 of JBAMJV010002203.1, read as the reverse complement.
GTTATTCCGGGCCAACATCTCATTTTTCTGAACATATTTACTACTAATATTCGTAATATAAGGCTATTAATATCATGGTCTCATTTAAAAGCGCTTGCTTTGAAGTTCTGAATAAATTTATTTTCTGGTTCAATGAAAAAGACCTTTAAACGAGCTAGAAACTTTGTTGATCTCTTGCCGACTGAACTATGTGTGAAATTTCCATTGTAAACGAACATCATATTATCGAGTAGTGGGCGCACATGCAAAGTGATACTCGCTAACACTTTGCACTGACGTTTGTATACCGCGTAATAATCCAGTAGGTAATTATCAATCTGAACACTTTCAATCATACTTATATTTTTTAATGGAAGAGATATTTGGAGAAAAAAAAAACCGAAAGCTGTTCCATACTTCTATTGGCAATACGAATACAATGGTGTATATGAGAACCGCTACAGGTCCAACCAAAGGGTCGGGTCAAATTTTGTAGAACGATATAAATTGTAGATCCCTATACAAACAAAAAAAAACTAGTATACATGGCATAAGAACGAATAGGACCACAACGGCTGATATTCAGCTGAATTTCAACTAGCGCGGACATGCAATTAATATAATAGATTAAAGAATACGAATGACGTTGTTAAGACACTTGGCTTGATATTCAACTAGCGCGGACATACAATTAATATCTATAGATTTAAGAATACGAATGACGTTGTTAAGGCACTTGGCTTGATATTCTGAATGGAATCTTTCTCTGCGTGGATCAGGAAGACCTCAATCGAACCACCGATCGGGATCAGCGAGATCAGACCTAGAACCATGCAGCATGGTTGGAATGGCGTGATTCATTACTGATCTTCAACCAAATTCTGAATTCTCCAAAGTCCAGACATATTTATTACTATAATACAGGTTGTTCCCCAAAAACGGAACGGGGCACTTTCCAAAATAAAGTACACCAAGAACAGTAATTTTGGTCGTAAAGTTTTTGTTTTAGGATACCGTAAGTGAGACCGTGTTAGGTGCCCAATTTTGTCAATTCTTACCAAGTAAGTGCCAGTTTAATCGCAATTTAGCCCATAATACCACTGAACGACCATGCCCATGCTCACAGGCACACGGCTGACTGCACACTATACAGTGGCGCGCGGCTTGCTCGTGGGCAGTAAGTGCAATTTAACAGGCACTGAATTAGTGAAAATTTACAAAAATGGGAGCCTGACTCTATGAGCTCTATGAGTGACACCATTGTCACTCATAGAGCCCTAAAACAAATACTATACGACTAAAATAAGTGTAATTTGTATAGTCCTCATTTGAAAGAACATCCTATCAGATGGATATAATTAATTTTGTACTATATGTGTTGAAGTTTTGGATAAAATCCTTCTCTGGGTAGATCAACAATACCTCAATCATTCAACAGTTAAGAATGAGCAAGATTTGAGAATCATATCGGGGGGCACGTGGCCCTGGCACAACCCCTCCCCCTCTCACGTATTGCTACGCCACTGCCAACGATCGTGTTATTAAACTTCGATCCATTATGCAGGCAACTAGTGTAGTTATTGTCATGCATTTTTCATTTTTTCTCTAAAATATTGCACAAATGAAATGGTACTCACGTCATTGGCACTACGCGCATCGGTGAACTTACTGAACAGACAACCATGATTTACGACGCTAGCTAGTGCTAACACAATTGTGTACAAATATGAATCCTGCTTTTTTAATACGTGTTCCATATGCAGATTGCCTAGTTAATAATTCCCACAAACCTCGTTATATTAGTATTACATGTACCAATTTCGCTTTCCGGAATTCATAACAAATGGTAGTGATTTGGGTCTGAGGGGCAAACGCGTAATAACTTTACATGTTTGAATGTTATTTTTGCTATAATCTAGATACCAATCAGTGCTACAAGTAGTCAACAAGGCACGTACACATACACGCACAAACACACACATGCGCGCGCGCACACACACACACAAACACAAACACACACACACACACACGAATGTTTATACGTGTTTAAAATAATTGCAATAAACGTTTGTTGTTAGACTGTAAATATTTTACTGAATTACTGTATCATCTTTACTTGCACACACACACACACCCACACACGCACACACACACACGCACAAACACACAAACACACACACACATACACACACACACACACGCAAACACAAATACACACACACGTATGTGTACATAAAAACATTCGTTTATATATGCAGAACCCAACGCATAACAAACTAATTACAATGAACGTTTATTGTTAGACTGTAAATAGTTTACTGAAATTACTGTTTCAACTTTACTTGACATAATATTCATCATTCGAGATAAAAAAAAAAATACAAATTAAACTTTAGTTTGTTACTCTTATTTACACTGCTAAACTATTTACTGTGCATCTGACAAAAATGTATCTACGTTTTGCCTCAGAGGGCGTTTTCAAAATATCGTAGTCTACGAGATTTATTAGAGAGGTGACATACATGTATTATACGTACGATCGCACAAGAGAAAGCTGGTACGAGAACAAACAGAACCTCTGTTTGAAGGAGAGGGTTCTTGAAGGGATCGTGAGCATTATTAACCCTGCCTAACACAGATATGGAATGGTACATAGAAACACCCACAACCAGTGGCGTAGCCTGGTGGGACTGATATTTTTTTGTGGGGGCGGGGGAGCACGCGAATGATTTGGGGACACACCTAATGAATTGCTTGATTTGTATACATATTCACCCCTTATCGCGTGGAATTCAAAAAGGAGTTTGTACAAACCACTGTTTGACCATGGTTTACATCTATGGAATGCCTTTTGTAAACTGTTGGAGATGTAAACTCCTTACTTGTTACCAACGTTGATTTACAATTCACTTGTACATACGAGCAGCATTCATGGATGTAGACCATGTTAAAACCATGGTTTGTACAAACCTCCTTTGTGAATTTCACCAATTATGTGTGTATCGTTTTGGACGAGTTATTGGGGGCACGTGGCTCTTGCCCCCCACCCCCTCTCACGTATGGCTACGCCACTGCCCACGATCGTGTCAAAGTGTATCCATTATGTAGGCAACAACTGCAGTTATTTTCATGCAATTGTGTCTTTTTTCCCTCTAAAATATTGCACAAACAATAATACTGCTAACGTCATGGGCACTACGCGCATCGTTGAACTTACTGAAAAGACATCCTCAATCACGACGCTAGCTAGTGCAAACACAAATGTGTACAAATATGAATGCTGCTTTATTTGCTCCATATGCAGATTGCCTAGTTAATAATTCCCACATACCTCGTTATATTAGTATTACATGTACCAATAGAAGCATGGAACAGGTTTCAACACATAAATAGTAATACCTGTAGTTATTACATTTTAGTTAGTTAGTTTCATGAGTTAGCATGTTCGCTCACTGCTTGGTCATACGACATTAAATTCAGCGTGGAATTTCCACACATCACTCATTAGTCCACATATCAGATTACATAAATACACATGTTATCAACCTTTTATCATGTTTTATTTAATATCCACAAGGTAACTAGATCATTTTAATAACCCTAAGAAGAAGCCCAAACCGTTGTGAAGTTCCCAGACGCAGTGGAGTCTCATATAACCCCACTTTCGAGTTTTTTGGTCGAGAAGAAACCTCCGGATGTACATCTAATGCCAAATGCTAGCAATACGAATGTATGAGAAGAATTACAGAGTAAAGACATGGGGACCAAATACCTGGTAGGAGCTAGGCATGCTCTATCAGATGGGCTTTGTTGACATATGCAAACATTAAAGTCATACCTGTAAAGTGTCCAAATCCACGAAAATGACTTGGAGCTTCCTCGTTTCTCTTCTACCGTGTTGTTTAGCTTATGGTAAGAGAAGAATAAAATAGGGTTTGATTTGTTCAAATGTCCCTTTAGTATGAAGATAATTATCATTGAAAATCATTATTTCTAAAGCGTTAATCAACGCAATTGAAAAAAAGTACAATTGTCTTAGCTGAGAACGTCCGCATGCAGCACCCGTGAGAACATTCCGGATATTGAACTTTGAGCCGAGCGAGTTCAAATTCCATGAATTATGTACTACGTGTGTAAAAATACACGGGTGCGAATATCTCAAACGGATCATTCATTACTGCGACAAAAGTATGGCAGACCATCAGTATTCGGTGATAAAATATGAACTCAATATTCGTTTTTTTCACTAGGTAAACAGTGTTCGTTTTCTTTCAAACTTTCACAAATCTTTCAATTGTATTTTACAATGATATTGATATAGGATTGAAGTCTCAAATGTCATTTTGTGCAATATCTGACACTTTACAGGCATCACTTTAATGAATGGTTGATATAATATGCCTTTCAATGATCCAATATGTCTATTGAGGTGATGTTTGAACATTCCATGTTATAGACATGCTACATGTATATGCCCGTGTAAAGAGCGATAATGAAAAGTGATATTTGCTAACACATGTTAAACTCTGCATATAGACGTTCAAATTCAAACATTTCCATCATACATGTCTTTATAAGGAAAGATACATTTGGAAAAACCGAAACATGGTCCATGCAGTGCGTATACAACAAAATACGCGAGAATGTGTTGATATTATCTAAACAAAGAAAGTAATCCCCCCTCAAAACAAATATTAATACATTCTTAATCAGCAATTATGTTTGAACAAAATATTCATGCAGTGATTATGGACATTTTTGGGTGGAAGTCAGATATATTCCACTACATCATGGCTAAATGAGTACGGATTTAACACACAATGACAACATTTCAACAGTCACAATAACTTGAGTACGTATGCAGATGATTATTTTGATACAGAGAATTTGGTTGAATGCATTGATTATGGGTTTGCGAATAAATTCTATTTAAAATTCCATCCATTTTGATTTGGAACCCAATGCTCAACGGAATGTGTGAATGGACAGCTATGGCAGCTGATAGACCATTTACATAATACATGGGTGTGATGGAAAGACACGTAATAACCTAACATGTTTAAATGCCATTTTCGCTATTATCTAGCTATCAATCATTACTATAAGTAGTCAACGAGGCACGTACACATACACGCAAAAACACACACACACATGCGCGCACACACACAGACACACGCACACACACACACACACACACACACACACACACACACACACACACACACACACACACACACACACACACACACACACACACACACACACATACGACATTCGTGTATATATGCATAACTCAACGCTAAGCAAAATAATTACAATGAACGTTAATTGTTAGATTGTAAATAGTTTACTGAAATTACGGTTTCAACTTTACTTGCACACACACACGCACACACACAAACACACACGCATGTGTACTTATAAACATTCGTTTATATATTCATAACCCAACGCAGAACTGAATACTAACAATGAACGTGTATTGTTAGACTGTAACTAGTTTACTGAAATTACTGTTTCAACTTTACATCATTCTTGATGGAAAAAAAAAATACAAAATACAAAACTAAACTACAGTTTGTTACTCTTATTTTACACTACTAAACTATTTACTGTGCATCTGACAAAAATGCAAGTATCTACGTTTTGCCTCAGAGGGCGTTTTCAAAATATAGCAGTCTACGAGATTTATTAGAGAGGTGACATAAATGCATTATACGTACGCACACGAGAAAGCTGCTACGAGAAAAAAACAGAACCTCTGTTTGAAGGAGAGGGTTCTTGAAGGGATCGTGAGCATTATCAACCCTGCCTAACACAGATACGGAATGGTACACAGAAACACCCACAACCAGTGGCGTAGCCTGGTGGGACTGATATATTTTTGTGGGGGCGGGGGAGCACGCGAATGATTTGCGGACACACCTGATGAATTGCTTGATTTGTATACATATTTCCCCCTTATCGCGTGGAATTCAAAAAGGAGTTTGTACAAACCACTGTTTGACCATGGTTTACATCTATGGAATGCCTTTTGTAAACTGTTGGAGATGGAATGTAAACTCCTTACTTGTTACCAACGTTGATTTACAATTCACTTGTACATACGAGCAGTATTCATGGATGTATACCATGTTAAGACCATGGTTTGTATATACAAACCTCCTTTGTGAATTTCACCAATTATGTTTGTATAGTTTTGGACGAATCACATGGGGGCACGTGCCACCGTGCCCCCCCCCCCCCCCCCCCCTCGCACTAATTGCTACGCCACTGCCAACGATCGTGTCAAAGTTTATCCATTATGAAGGCAAGAACTGTAGTTATTTTCATGCAATTGTGCATTTTTTTTTTTTTATATTGCACAAAAGTGCACACCCCCTGGCACTACGCGCATCGTTGAACTTACTGAACAGACATCCGGCACTACGCGCATCGTTGAACTTACTGAACAGACATCCATGATCACGGCGCTAGCTAGTGCAAACCCCGTGCAAACACAATTGTGTGTACAAATATGAATGCTGCATTACGTGTTCCATTTGCAGATTGCCTAGATAATAATTCCCACATACCTCGTTGTATTAGTATTACATGTACCAATAGAAGCATGGAACAGGTTTTCGCTTTCAGAAATTCCCTTTCAACATATATTATAAATAGTAATACCTGAAGTTACTAGATTTCAAAGTTAGGTACACATGAGTTAGCATGTTCGCTCATTGCTTAGTCATACAACATTAATAAACCGTGGAATGTCCACACACCACTCATTAGTCGACATATCAGATCACGTAAATGTTATCAACCCGTAATCAAATATCCACAAGGTAACTATATAACTCCTTTTAATGACCCTACGAAGCCAAAACCCAAACCCAAACAAGCCAAGTTCACAGGTCGCATTGAAGGCTCATATTACCCCACTTTTAAGTTCTTTATGTCGAGAAGTAACCTTGGATTAAAGGGATCTAGTAACTTTGTTGACATGTGCAAAACGTGATGAAGGGTTGATGCAATGTATATTGTTGTTATCTCATATGTCCACAGGGTATTGTGTGAAAATTTCAAGTAAAATAGACATTGCATGGCCAAGTAATGAGCGAAAAATGCAAAGTGATATTCACTGACTCACTGCACTCACTTTGTACACGGTAAGAAAAACTCCGGGGGAGTTTTTCTCATGTGAATACTTCAATCGTACATATCTTTGTAACGAAA